>JANUSC010000299.1:0-276158 GCA_025200525.1 Camellia lanceoleosa
TTTTGACACGTGTCCCCTAGAATAGTGTTTTCTCATCTTTAAAAGCCTTGGCTCAAAAGTGGTTCATTCAATTAAATCTTAGTTTCTCTCAAAAAATAGAGGCGTTCTCGTCGAAAATCTCATATCTTGGATTGCTTCTCTAGATGGCTCCGAGGAAAAGTTAACTTAGAGTTTAAGGTTGGAGAATACTATTCACGGCTGGCTAGTGATCAGCGCACCTTCCTTTCCTCTACATGCTTGTGGCGAGGTTTTGGGATGTGGCATGTCTTTAGCTGGCCCGGGCAAAAGAAGGTATATCTAACTTTTGAAAAGATTTTCAAGTTTTGATGGAATCTGAATGTCATGTTGAAAAAGATCTTGCCCATGATTTCATTTTGGCGGGCGCTCAAGCTTTTAGAGGCGGATGTGTGGACTTACCGCTATGATGCTTTCGATCTCGATCTGTAATGGGGAAGCTGGATATCCTCGGTTTGATCCATCGCTTTTACGGTCTTTGGCGTGTAATGGCGACCATCATTAGCAGGTTTAAGAGCAACATGTGCTCACCTTGTGCATGCTATCTCACTTCACCACTTGCCCACGGGCTTAGGTGGATAACGTCAGTTTGATTGAAGTTGCTCGGGGCTTGAAGGAAGGGAAGAGGCTATTGCTATGGCATTGGCAAGTGATGGGCGGGCGCTTTCCACCCTCGAGAGGCGACCAGTTGCGGGAAGTCCACCTCTTTGTAGGTAATGTTTCCCACCCAATCTCACATATGTATTTGCTCACATCACTTGGCCCTTAGGCTCGGTTTTTCTCACAAAACCCTTGTCTCACTGTTCTCTCATCGCAAATCTCTCTATTCTTTATTCTCTCACTTTTCATCCCTTCCCAGGTATGGTTGATGGATAAGTGCGGATTATGGACTCTTGCCGCCTACTCGGCCCATGACTACTTCTTTCGACAACGCTTTGGTTGGCTTGATGAAGCATGGTGGTTCAGCCCGGATGTGCAATTTGTCTGTGACCACATTGCTTGGCGTCATGGCTCAATCTTCCGATATGAGCTATAGCATGTCCGTGAGCGGGGTCCGGCTAATTGGTCTAACTCCATGTGTTCTATTTCTCGTTAGGTTCGGCGCCCGGTTTAGCCATGATCGGACTTCATAAAGGGATTGAGTACCAGTACTTTCGCTGCGCCGCGAAGCGCCACGGCGATGCTTCTGACATGGAGGACTAGAGCTCTGGCCCTCACTCCACTTTCAATTGCACTTTGTCGGCGAATGTTGGGATTGGCTCAATGAAGAAACTGATTGGGCCTAACAGCATCGGAAGCTTCGACTAGCTCACAGGAGGGCATAGGGACACTAACTTCGACTATGCCGGTTATTGCTTTATTAGTACTTTCAAGTTTTCCTTATGTATGTAATAAAAAAAGCAACTTCAATTGTATGCAAGGCGAAGGAACTACGTGTTGAAATCAATGAAATTGAAGGTTGTGGTATTCAAAATTTTCGCTTTGGTCTAAAATGGTCTTAGTTGTAAAAGATTAATTTGAACAAAGTCAACTTTTATTAAAACTTTTCAAAACTATTTTCGATATGGATCCTGGCCAACACGCTTTGAGATCATCCTTTGAGATGCACAACCCGGATCCTACAACAGGCTGGAAAGTTGCCCCTAGTCTGAATAATCTTGTGGCACTATGTGAGCGGAAAGTTGCCCCTAGTCTGGAATAACCTTGGGAGATCGCGATGAATCTTGATGGAAAAAAAGATGACTAAGATGATCAAAATGGACAAAGTCAATCGGGGAAAAGTTTTTGGCTGAACTCCAGGATGAAGTTGCCTACGTATCCCAAAGACGGGAATCAAGTCTTACGTAGTTCAGGCTCAGGTCCGCTCGGGTATTTTCACTTTCCTTTTACGCTCTAACTTTTTCCAAACGCCGCCCTTCACGGGTTTTCAACCTTCGCGAGCTCAGTTTTATACTTTCAAATTTGTGTGCTCTGAGTTTTGCCTAGAGTCGCCCTTTCGGGTTTTCGACCTTAAACCTCTCAAGAGTAATATTTCTTCAAATTGTCCATATTGATCGGTTGGGAGAACTCTAGGCCATCTAGATCCGAGAACCACAGCTCTACTGACAGATTGACTTGATGATGTAGGACGGTCCAATTGGAGTGCGAACTTGGCCCTTGGAGTCGTAGATGGTAGCTCGGTTGTCCTTGAGCACCAAATCTCCTTCTTTAGATTCTGGACTTAACGCTTCTTGTTGAAAGCCTTGGCGATTCTGCGTTGATAACCTGAACATGGTATAGTGCTTTGACCTTCTCTCATCAAAAGCATGAGTTCCTCAAATCTACTTTCTTTGCCAATCATCCGGCTATTTAACACTCGGCCCGATTGCAGTAGCAGCCGGAACCTCAATCTCGATAGATAGAAACGACCTCCATCCCATAAACCAATAGTCTGAATTAAGCCCTAGTAGAAGTTAGATTGAAGTCCGGTAGTCCCATAGAACAAACGGCGACTTATCTGCCGATCGATGAGTTTCCACCATCTTCTCTGATGGGTGCTGATATTCTTGTTGGACCTCAGCAGCTCCATTAGTCTGCTGACCAATAGGTAGATGACTTATGAAAAGCCACATTGTATTTTTCCAACAAATCAATCACCTCCTTCTTGAAGTGGGCACCATTATGCAAAATAATCTCATTTGGGACTCGTGGCGACGAGATGATGTTGTTTACGATAAATTTTGACGTCTTGAAGCCTTCAACACCACATATAGATTGGGCCTCAACCCACTTTGTGAAATAATCTATCGCTACTAAGATGAACTCATGCCCATTCGACCCCTTTGGGTAGCACCCGTCCACATCGATTCCCCGGTAGCGGCCGGCGAAGTCATGTTGTCTGACTTTGGCTGGCGGAATGTTCATGCGATTTGCATAATTTGACATTTAATGGCATCATGGGACAAAATCAATACAATCCTCCTCCATGGTAGACCCGAGTAACCAGGTCGAGGATCTTCATTACCAACATTACCCCATTCATATCGCTACATTCTCTCCGTGGATGGCTTCCATCGAACGCTTTGACTCTTGACATCAACACATAGCTTATGCATTCGGATGACCCGCTTTTATCTGACTTACCCTGCGGATGATGGGCGAGCAGGCGTAACAAGCGCGCGAGGACCTCGCTATAGTTAGGACTCGATTTTGTCCACGGTTCTCAATCTTGAACCAAAGAGTCCAAATCCGACAAATCATTTTGAAGAAGCAGATTCTTTTGAAAGAAGTGCAAACATGGTGCTTTGCGGATAACAGTCGCCACCTAAATATTTTAAAATGGGAAATTTGGAAACCACGACTCAGTCTTAGAAAAGGCCGTGTAAAATCATCACCAAAGTTGGTTCGGGAACTTGGATGCGATTAGGGAAAGGTCACATCGTGACACCCTCTCCTTGGGTCAAAAAGGCAAGCCTACCTCTTTCATGATATCTGTCTTTGAAAACATTACTTGAGTTCTTATTAGGTTATTAGCCTAGGTTACTATGTGATCGCCTGACATACAAGTATAAATTGACACTTTGAATTGGAACAAAACATTTCATGTTTGTTTGTTTGAAAATGGTTTGATGGTGCTACAGCGAGGCTAAGGCAGCGGAGTTGCCACCCTCGGGTGGGCTTAGAAAACATGATTTTGCCACTATCTGGTGGGCTTAAAACTCACATTTGATGAATTGTTCCAATTCGAGATAACTCAACCTCCACCCACAGGCATTCAAGGCAGTCATATCATATAAGCACATAGCCTCATGGTAAGCATGCTATTCATGGTAACACTCACACGCATGCAAGTATGCTAAAGCATAAAAACTTACCGAGTACTCTTAGCCAAAACAAAAGCCAATTAGAAATCATGCATGATCCTAAATGTCTTTGAAATGCCTAATACAACACATGCAAAATGCAACTATAGCGAGGCTCGGCTATTTTAAACATAGTATATGAGATGCTCTGATTAGCATGTATTCATTTTGGAATTGAAATCTGATCACGGTTTGTATGATCATGAGCAGTGCATGCAAAGCAGATGAATGATGCAAACATCTTTGTCATCTTGTATGCTAATTGAAATATGCCTATATCTAACCATTATAAGCGGATAAATAAAGGAGAAAGAAATGGGGTTGGAAGACATACATCACACTCACACACCCTTATTACAACATTGCCCTCACTTAGGTCCAGAATAAATATCTGAGACCCAAATAAAAGAATAGTACAGTCCGAATAAATATACAAATTTCTAATTAATTGACAAATTAAATAAGAAAAACTGGCATACAAGCCAGGGACCACCTTGCTTCTGATGGATGATGAATTTTGGGCTACCTGGCGCGGGAATCCACTGGGATGCCCCAATTAGCCTCTGTTTGCACTTTTTCTCGAAATCGTGCCAAACTCAGAAGAAATTTATTGATCCTTCATTTTCTTTACCAAGCGGGAAGAAGGCATAACAATGTATTTCACATATATGCATGCCTCGATCCTCGTGCCACCAATCACGCATCTCGATGCATGATGGTGAGAGTGTTGCACAACTCAATATAGGATGAATCTTGAGATGAATGCTACAACAAAACCCTAACTCCATCACGGGTAATCTCAGTGTAATTGACTTGGGAATTGAGACACTCATACTCGAATCTGGAATGTACCTCGTTTCCGTGCAGACTAACGCCTATCAGAACATGATGCAATATGCATGGTATGCATGAAATCGACTAACATGTGATATAGCATGCACAATGCTATGAAAGTGAGATGCCTCAAAATCACGTGCCCAAAGGGCACAAGCCGGAAATGATGACATACAAGCATGAGATGACATGAGATATGATACACAATGAGACTAAAAAAAAAAAGAGATGTCTCGAAATCGTGCCCATGGGCACGCATAAGCAGAATGCATAAAGCGGCATACGGAATGCAACGAGAACTAAAAATGACATCTGAGAATGCAAATTGGGCTTACACTAACATGAGAGGGCCTCGTAGCACTCCATAAGAGCCGTCGGATAAAACAAAGCGCCTCGAAATGCGTGCACACGTATCGTAAACCAAAGCGGTGACATCTGAGGCATGAAAAATCACATTGGGCTTACACTATCATGAGAGGACCTCGGCCGCTCACATAAGATGCCAAGAGATAAAAAAAAAAGTGCCTCGAAATGCGTGCGTGGGCACACAAACCAAGCGATGGCATATGGAATGCAATAGATCTACAAAATGCAATGATGGGCTTACGCCAACATGAGAGAGCCTCGACCACCTCATAGAGGTCGTCGAGATGAAAATGAAGTGTCTCAAATCGTGCCAGCACGGTAGAGGCATGGCCTAAGGCACAAAATGGCATGCAAACATGGCGTGGCATATGCATCTGAAAATGCAAATTTCAGCAGCTAAAATGATGCAAAACAGCCCCAATTATAGCAAAATTACACCCGATGCGAAATGCAATGTAAAGCACCGAAATGGCCTCTGACCCTACTAAGCGTGCACAATATGGACATAGCATGTAAAAAACAGTAGCAAAGGCAGCCCCTAAACTAGAATTTTTCCAGTACAAAGCATGGCCAAACAATGATCACAAGTATGGCAAAAATAGCATGCAAAAATGGGGGAAAATAGGAGAATTACAAAGCAAGTGGTATATAAAATGCTCAAACTGAAAAACACAGTTCTACAAAATTAAATAGGGGCCAAAAATATGCACATTTACAAGAGATGACATCCCCCAATTCAGTATGTAGATAGGCTAAACATAGCATGCAAAATAATGAGCCAACAAAGGCTATAACATGAGGTACCAAAATCATGCACCAAAAAACCTAAGACCCTTAACAAAACATGAAGAATGGGTCATTTTAAGACACTTTCTAAGCCTGATGAAGGCTGAAAACAGAAGCCAAGCAAGCCTAACAAAGCATGCAAATTAACGAACCAAATAGGGAGTACAACATGAAGTACTAAAAGCATGCATCAAATGGCCTAAGACCCTTAACAAAACATGAATAATGGGCCAAAATAAGACACTTTCTAAGCCTGATGAAGGCCGGAAACAGAAGTTAAGCAAGCCTAACAAGCCTAACAAAGCATGCAAAATAATGAACCAAATAGGGGGTATAACATGAAGTACCAAAAGAAATTACCAAATGGCATAAGACCCTTAACAAAACATGAATAATGGGCCAAAATAAGACACTTTCTAAGCACGATGAAGGCCGGAAACAGAAGTTAAGCAAGCCTAACAAAGCATGCAAAATAATAGAACCAAATAAGGGCTATAAGAGAGGTCATGCATGGTAGCACCAAACAACCTAAGACCCTTAACAAAACATGTAGGGGATCATTTTAAGACTATTTTCAGGCCTGAGCATGGCCAAAAACAGAACAAAGAAAGGCAACAAAGCATGCAAAATTACGGAAAATATGAGAGATTATGAAACAGTGCATGATAGAGTTACCAAAATGGTTGAGCCCTTATTCAATGTTGAAGAGGCTCAAAATAAGCCTAAAACCAGTAGAATCGGGCCCAAAACCACAAGAAAATAGGGTAGAAAAATGATACAAAAAGGTGCTAAAAAAAAAAGAGGAAAGGGACTCACCCTTGAAGACCACTTCTTTTGTTGCTTCTTGGACCAAATTTGTTGCTTCTTAGCCTCTGAAAAACCTTCCTTGCTGCTGGAAATGGTATGGTGATGGTGATGCTAGGTGTTGATGAACAAAATGATGCCAAGACTTGGATGTTTGAAGCTTTTTAGAAGAGAGGAATGGAGGAGATGTATATGCAAGGCTCAAAGGATTTATTTTTTAACCCCTAAACCAGCTGGTGGCCCCTGGTTTTTATGGCCAAGAAAGGGGTCAAAGGAGGGCAAAAGGAGTGGAAAATACACCCAAGCATTCCCTAAAGATTTTTTCCAAATCTAGATATTTTGCTCTAAAAGATCTTTCCCCAAATCCAGATATTTTGAGGGAAACTAATGCATATCTGGAATACACTCAAAGAGAGGAATAGGGCCGGCCAACTCATAGGGGCAAAATCGTCATTTCACAAAACGGGTGGCTGGCCAGCTAGATAAAAAACTGCCGAAGACCACTGGCTGGTGGGTTCTAGAAGTCCAAAATGTCCATTCAAGTGTCTAAATTGAAGCCCCGGAAGTTAGCTTTCCAATGCAAACCTTGCATCAAAAATTCCTCCGTAGAAAAAGTTATGCCAGTTCCCGTAAAGCCGCGCAGATTCAGTCCAACCGGACTCCAACCAACCATATCTCCTCCCCCCGGATTTGGAATTAGGAGATTCTTGAGTGAAAAATGAAGCCCCGGGAGTAATATTTCCAACGATGGTGGCCTCATATTTTAATTCCTCTTGTGAAAGAGTTACGCTTGTTTTGGTAAAGCAGCAAACTTTTCTCCTTCAGTTCATCTTTGAACCACTTTTGACCAAGCGAGATAAGCGGTTCTTGAGACAATCGTGGCCTCCACCCTCAATGATCTTCTTGGTGCTAAAACAGTACCTGCCAAAATTGAACAAAAACTAATGCAAAAGCAGCTCGGGGACCAAAAAGTTCGGTCCGACCAAATGGGCGTGAGCACCGAAAGTGGCGTTGACCCACGAAGTGGGTATCGAGGCCCAGGGTCCCTCGGAATGATAAAACTGAGGTACTGCCAAAATTAAACAAAACCGATGCAAAATGAATGCTCGGCCTAAACCGCCTTGATTCGGTCGAAAATAGGTAAGCAAGGTAAGCGTCTGACACGAAGTAAACATCAAAGGCCCCGATATTCTCGAAATGATAAAACAGAGGCACTTGCCATGAGAAATCGGAGATGGTTAGGCGGTCCCGAACCGAGGCATCTGACTGGCGGCTCAAACCGAGAACCGGAGCTTGAAATGGGCGAAATGGACTCTGACCCACGAAAAAGTAGCTCACCCTTTGGCCGAGATAGTCTCTGGGACCATTCCTCCCTCGAGGAAAAACATAAGCAAACCGGTGCAGTTAAGCCGAGACAAAACCTGAAGAGAGTTCAGGCTTGGGAGGCGAGGCGCCTGGCCGCGACTCTGAGATTTCGAGCGAGCCACGACATGCAACATCACCCGCTCAGCCGTGGCGTCGAGAATCTTAAGGTCGGTCAAAAATGGGATGTCTACAACGGCCATTCTTCTGATTGCCCTTTTGTCTTTGGCATTTACCCTTGGCGGGTATGCTTCTTTCTCCAAGAAGTTCCAAATGTCGTAATACCAGGGGTTTTCGTCCTGAACTTCATCTATAGCAGCAATCGACTCGTAGGCAGGTGCAAATTTCTGGTCAATGATGAATGGACGCATCCGGACTCCACACGGGATGTCTATCATGGAAGATAGAGTTGCTAAAGAATCTGCGAACCTGTTGTTCTCTCTTAATAGATGAGCAAAACTTAGCTTCTCAAACCGAGGAATCAGCAAGTCCAAAGTCTGGTGATACATCATCATCTTTTCCTCTTTCACTTTCCAGTCTGCTTTTGCTTGAGACACAACAAGGTTTGAGTCCCCGATGACGTCCAACCGTCTTGTCCCTAGTTCCAGGGCTGCTTCTAGACCAGCAATGCACGCCTCATATTCTGCTTCGTTGTTCGAGACTTTGAATCAAAGTTTGAAGGCTAGAGGATCTGAGGAATTGTCGGTGCTATCGGCAACACTCCTATTCCATACCGTATTGATTTGATGCTCCGTCAAAGTACATCATCCAAGTTTAAATCGTCGATATGTAAAATGGCCTCATCAGGAATAAATACTCAAGCTGCTTCACCCTTCTTTGGATGGTTGACAAGGAACTCTGCTTGCTCTTCCCTTGACCGACTTGCGTGTCACATACTTTAGATCAAATTCGGAAACAACAACCAACGAGCTAGCCTACAGTAAGTGCTAGTTTCTCAAAGATATTTGATGGGATCAAGTCGTGAAACCAACATTACTGAGTGAGCTAACGGTAGTGCCGCTTGACTTCACGGTAGCCCATACCAAAGCTAAAGCAAGCCTTCTCCGGTAGTGTAGCGGGTTTCATACTCTAGCATCTTCTTGTTCGGATAGTAGATGGCTCTCTCCACCTTGTCTTGATTCTTAGCGTAAGCATACAGACCCATTGTAGTCTCGATTCTTGTGATACAAAATCAGCAGTTTCCCGGTTACGGCGGTGACAACACGGGCGGGTTATGTAAATATTCTTTAATCTGTTCAAATGCAGCTTGACATCGGCCGTCTCATTAGAACTTCTTTCCTTTCTTGAGGTGGCCAAAAAGTGGTTCACAAGTCAAGGTTAATTTTGAGATAAACCGTCTTATGAATTGCACTTTACCCAGAAAGCCTCGCACCTCCTTTTCAGTCCTTGGTGGTGACATTTCTAAGATGGCCTTGATTTTGGAAGGGTCGACCTCGATGCCCCTTTGTGTAATCAGAAACCCCAGCATTTTTCCCGCTGTAATACCAAATGTACACTTCTGAGGGTTCAGCCGCAACCAGAATTCCCTGATCCTTTGAAAAAAAACTTGTGCAAGGCGGTGTAGTGGTCTTCTCTTTCTTTGGACTTGACAATCATGTCGTCCACGTACACTTCAACCTCTTTGTGGATCATGTCGTGTAATATTGTGGTTGCGGCCCGTTGATAAGTAGCTCCAGCGTTCTTCAACCCAAATGGCATGACTCTATAGCAGTATGTCCCCCACGGGGTGGTGAATGCAGTCTTTTTCCGGTCTTCTGGCACCATCATTATCTGGTTGTAGCCTTAGAAGCCATCCATGAATGAGAGCAAAGCATGCCCTGCTGTGAAATCCACCAACTCATCGATATGCGGTATGGGAAAGTCGTCCTTCGGACTAGCTCTGTCCAAATCCCTGAAATCCACACATACCCGGATCCTGCCATCTTTCTTCGGCACTGGAACAATGTTGGCCAACCAAGTCGAGTATTCAGATACAATGAGGAAGCTTGCGTCAATTTGTAGTGACCTCTTCTTTAATCTTGAGAGCCCATCAAGGCGAGATCCTCTGAGTTTCTTGTGCAGCCGGGCCTCGGTCAAGGGATCAATCTTGTACAATCTCGGGATCGATTCTAGGCATGTCTTTGTAGGACCACGCGAAAACATCTTTGAAATCTTTTAATAAGCGACTAAGCGCTGCGTTCCTCGAACACAACGTGGACCCGATCTGGACCCAGCGGGTCCTCCTCGGTCTCAATATTCACGGTAGTGATTTCATCCATTAAAGGTTTGATAAATCTCTCTTGCTCTTGCTCAATTAAATGTTACCATGGAGAAACTTCGTCCTCGTCGTTTTTCAAAGTTTTGAAAGTCTAGATTAATGCAATAAATCAAGGGCCGCAGAAAAGTACTCGAAACCACGGTTACTTGATTATCATTAAGCACATCCAAATCGTCGATTCATTTACAACAGACTCAAATAAAAAGGAAAAAAACTGACCTAGATAGACGTGGTATCCGGGTTATCATCACCGGGATTACGATTCGGACTCAGTCGGGTATGGTATCCGGTTATCCCTCCTCTAAATTTGGTATTTGGCGGTTTGGGTATTGCTTCGAATCGCCCGAGAAAAGGCGTACTGCCATGGGTCTCGGAAGGGAGGAATGGTGGTGACCATGCTCACCTCTGAAGCTTCGTCGATTCTTGCACCACTCGAACTGCGTTGTTGTTACGGTTGAAAGTCCTCCTAGGTTGCTCCATATCCTAGTCGATAAGACCTTGTTTCATTGCATCCTCGATCTGTACCCCCATCTCGTGTAGATCTGAGAAGGTGGGGAAGGGGAGTACAATCATCTTCTGCATCAACTTCGGTTGGAGATTGCGCACAATCATCCTGATTTGATCTTTGTCAGTAGGCCTCAAAGTCATCATCGATGCCTTCACCCTCCATCGAGTTACGAAATCTGAGAAAGTCTCTTTGGGCTCCTGCCTCGTTGTTTCGAGATCACGAGTTGTAATCTCGATCTGGGTATTGTACGAGTACTGTGCGACAAAGGCCTCGGTCATTTCATCCCAACTTCTTTTTACCTCATCCTCTAACCCGCGTGCGGATAGTGGCCACACCGACGAGTTCGGCGAATGAAAGTTTTTGTGGTCTGGTTAGGCCCATTGGCCGCAGTATGTCTGAGAATAGCCGGAGATGGACCATGGGATCCCCGGATCCGTCGAAACAATCAATCTGCGGCATCTTGAATCTGTCTGGTAATGTTACGGCCACATCGGTATATCCGTCCTCGATATCCGGAATAGCCTTTACTCCTTGTGATTTCTTGAAAAGCTTCTTGACCATGCTCAGTTTTAGAGCTGTATGGTCTATTTCAAACTCGAAGGGAGAGTCCAGGTGGTTGGGTGTATGGGTCTTGGACAATTGAGACGGAAGCGGGGGCGGAGCTGGCCCATTGGAAGGTTTGTGTCCTCTTGGATGTTCTGAACATTTGTACGGTGTTACAGGTATTTGGCGAGCATTACGGGCGATGATGTGCTGCTCGGGCAATGGGACCCCTGGTGGAGGAGGAACTTGTTGTGAAGCAGATGCGCGTTCTGCATTGCGATCTAGTGATTAGCTCGACTCTTTGGGCCATGATTGTAACTTGTTGCTTGGAGAACTACGCTTGGCGGCGGCGTCCTCTGCATCTGTTTCATGCTCTCATGCATTTGGCACATCATTTCTTCTATCCGCCATATGCATTGGTCTTCGATTGACCGGTATGTATATTTCTATGATGGAAACTGGAACCTCAACCCGACTGTTTGCTAGGGTAAACCACTGCCTCGGTAACCTCTATTCAGACACACTGCGCTTCCTTGGCCTTCTCCTGACAACGGGGGGTAAAGAATGGAACCTTGGATGTCGTCAACGGATCCTCGGATCGATTGAGCCGCGACCTCTTGTTCAAAGTGCTTGGGAAATATCTCTTTGGATCAAAAGCAATTGTGCTAAAAGCGCCTAGTAAAAGATAAATAAAAGCGAAAGAAATAAATAACCAGATAAATGAACAGCATGACCGCTTAAAATAAATACACAACACACAGTCGGGCATACAACACACGGTTGATAAGCTAAAAACACACTGTCCTCAAATACTAATCACTGTCCCTGAATCACTGTTCCCCAAAGGCTGAATCCGATACCCGCAGATAACCGATTCTCAAATACTGACTAATGCCCGCAGGCCTGATGCCCAAACTCATAAACTGATACATGCATTCCCTGTAGAGACATACTCTAAAAGCACATAACAGATAAGTGAGAGCCAAAACACCCCTATGTTGGGGTCCTATTTTGTCAGGAACTAGGGTTTCACTATGCACGCAGCAGTTTCAAACAACCTATATCGGTTAAGCAACCTGTCCTAGTTTGGAATGGTCACTCTGGTTCGATATACACTAGGTCGAATGGTAAAAAGGGTGCCGGTGAAACTGGTTTGTGTTCCACAGCTGGCGAGCCCATAACGGTCGACCTTATGGTCATGCCTTGACAAGACAAGCCTCCGACAAACCGTTCGGGGAATAGCGGATGGCAAACACGGTGTCCTAAGCGCACCAATGCAAATACAATGCAAAAGAAACACACAAGTGTGGTCAAAACCAAATATCATGAGTTGAGTCAAGTTCTCTAAGTCCCCAGAGTCACGAAACTATAGACAAGCCAGCAGAGGCCTCGCTTCTACTCGGACTCAATTTGTGTCACAGTTCTTAATCTGAACCAAAGAGTCCAAATCTGGCAAAATCGTTTTGAAAACAAATTTTTAGAAAAGAAGTGCCAAACATGGTGCTTTGCGGAATCTGAGTCGCCACCTAAATATTTTATTTTTGGGAAATTTAGAAACCACGACTCGTTGCCTAAGGCCGCGTGTCCGTCATCACCAAAGTTGCCTCGGCTCGGGAACTTGGATACGATTGGGGAAGGTCGCCGTGAGCACCCCCGCTTGGATCAAAGATCGGCCTCTACTAACCATGATATCTAGTTTTGAAAACATTGTGTGCTCTTATTAGGTTATTAGCCTAGATTTACTATGTGATGCTGACGATACAAGTATAAATGGGTGCTTTGAATTGGAACAAAACATTTCATGTTTGTTTGTTTGAAAATGGTTTGATGGTGCTACCCGCAGGTAGGCTAAGACGTGGATTTGCCACCCTCGGGTGGGCTTAGAAAACATGATTTTGCCACTATCTAGTGGGCTTAAAACACACATTTGATGAACTATTCCAATTCAAATAACCTAACCTTCACCCACAGCCATTCAGGCAGTTATATCACAAAAGCATTTAGTCTCATGGTAAGCATGCTATTCATGGCAGTCACTCATACGCATGCAAGGATGCTAAAGCATAAAACTTATCGAGTACTCCAAGCGAAAACAGAAACCGATTAGAAATCATGCATGATCCTAACTATACAGAAATGCCTAATGCAACACATGCAAAAATGTAACTATAGCAAGCTCGGCTATTCTAAACATGGCACATGAGATGCAACAGCTATCAAGTATTCAATTTGGAATTGAAATACAAATGCAGTTAGTATGATGCGCCGAGCCCGGTGCATGCAAGACAGATGAATGAATGCAAGCATGCTATCATACTGCATGCTAATTGAAACATGCCCTAATCTAACCATCATAAGCGGGTAAATAAAAGGGAAGAAAGACGTGGGGTTAGAAGACATACATCACACACACGCACACTAATTACAATTATGCCCTACCTGAAGGTCCGAATAAATAATATCTGATCCGGATAGTACAGTTCATATAATCCAGTCCAAGATATGTACAAACTCCTAATTAATTAACAAAATTAACTAAGAAAACAATAAACTGGCATGCAAGCCAGGACTGCCTTAACTCTTCTTCAGATGATGAATAATGCATATCCGGGTTGCCTTTGCGCGGAAATCCACTATGATGCCTCAATTAGCCTCTGTTTTGCAATAATTTTTGGAAAACGCGCCAAGCCCCGGAAGACTGTTGATTCTTGATTTGCTGCAACAGAGAGCAGGAAAGGAGCATAGCAATGTATTTTCACAAATGTATGCATGTCTCGATCCTCGTGCCACCAATCACGTGTCTCGATGCATGATGGCCGAGGAGTCGAATCGCACAACTCAATATGAAATGAATGCACAGGAAAACACAACAAGACCAAACTCCATCATGGATAATCCGGAGTGTCGGTAACTGGGGAATTAAGACACGTTCCGTCACTCAGAGTACGAAACGTACCTCGTTTCCCGTGCTCGAGCTAACCCCTATCCCGAACACAATGCAATATGCATGACATGCATGAAATGAAACTAAGATACATCCTAACATGCAACATGCTATGAAATGGCATACACGATGCACGAGGTAACATGGCATACACAATGCGCTAACATACAACCTAGCATACACGATGCTATGGAATGAAATGGCGTACATAATGCAATATGGACTTACACTAACACAAGTGGACCTCAGCCACACTCACATAAGAGGCCATTAGGTGAAAATGAGACACTCGAGATGCGTGCACACGCGCATGCAAACCGAGGACCGAACCTAAGGCACGGAATGCCACTCTAACAAGACATGGCAAGGCATGGAATATGGCATACTAGCATGCAAATTTCAGTAGCAAAAAGTGATGCAAAACAGCCCCGAAGCATGGCAAAATGGCACCCGATGCATGAAATGAATCCCGAAACATGAAATTAGGCGCATGGAATGACCTATGGCTATGCAATGCATTCATTATTTGAACATGAAGTGTGAAGATAGAATCAAAAAAGCCCCAAAAAAAGCATATTTACAATTTTAAACAAGGCCAAACAGTGAACACAAATGGGGCTAAGTTAGCATGCAAAAATGGCCCCAAAAGAGAGATAATGAAGCAAGTAGCAGCTGCTGACCCTAAACAGAGAAGGGCCCTTCTACAATGTTGAAGAGGGGCCCAAAATATGGTATTTTACAGTTTATGAGAAGCCACGAAAATATACACAATTATGGCTAAACTCTCATGCAAGAAATGGGCCAATAGGGGGACAAAGAAGCAAGTGATGGTTTCTGGCCCTAAACAGATGAAGGCCCTTCAAAAATGTTGAATACGGGCCCAAAACATGGCGTTTTATAGCTAGTGACCAAACCCAAAACAGTGCACAAGCATGCTTAAAATATTATGCAAGATAAGGCCTAAAAAAGAGGTTTAAACACAAAGAGAAAAAGGAACCCTCAAACAGCAAAAGACCCTTGATCAGACATGGAGAGGGGCCAAAATAAGGCCATTTACAGTTCGGACGAGCCCAAAAAATCGCACAAGGGGCTAACAAATCATGCAAAAATAAGGCCAAAAGAGGGACATAAAGGCAAGTGGCAAATGGAAGCCTCAAAGCGGTGAGAGCCCTTCAAAATATTGAATAAGGGCTCAAAATAAGCCACTTACAATTTATGACAGAGCTCAAAAGCAGTTTATAAATAGGCCTAAAATACCATGCAAGAAAGAGACATACAAGAGAGGTAAAGAAGCAAGTGTGAAGAGGAAGCCTCAAACAGTGAGAGGCCCTTAAACAAACATGAAAAAGAGCTCAAAATAATCCTATTTTCAGTTAGGGTCGGAGCCCAAATATACAAGCAAGTATGGCTTAGATAGGATGCAAAAATAGGACCAAAAAGAGGAGAGGAAGACTTACCCTTGAAGACTCAACTTCCAGCTACTTTTGGCCCAAGTTTGGGTGCTCCTAAGCTCTGAAGAACAACCTCAAGCTGCTGGAATGGAGGATGGAAGGGTGGGGCTATGGGTTGTAGAGTAAAGGATGTAGGATTTGGGAGGTTTTGGTGCTTGAAGTGAGGGAAAGAGAGAGATGTAATGCAAGGCTCCAAAAGCAATTTTTCTAACCCTGAAAACCAGAGCTGGGGTGCTATTTATATAGGCAAAAAAGGGGGAGAAAGAGGAAATGGAAACAATTCAAGTTTTCCCCAAAAGTTAACCCCTAGATACAAAATCTGGGGGGAAAAGGAGGGTATTTTTGTAATGTGCCAACAGTGAGGATCATGGCCGGCCAGCTTGCTAGGGTTTAGGTGGACGGCTGGCTCTCTCCATGGCCAGCCGGCCAAGGGTCAAAAGGGTCAAGTGGGATTAGTGGCCGGCCACCACAAATTAGTGGCCTCCCATGTGTGCTCAACACAGCCATGTGGTCAAAAACTGGAGACAGTGAACTAGGAGAGAGAAAAGGCCACTTTTTGGAGGGGTTCAAAAGGGTCACACACAATTACTGGCCGGCCATATGATATTGGTGGCCTTCCAGGTGTGTACAACACAAATATGTGGTTTAGAGCTAGAAAAAGTGGCCTTAAGGTGGTCAGCATTGGCTTTCAAGTGAGAAAAATGGGCGATGGAGGACGATGAAGGAATAAAACTAGTTGTCAAAACAATTACTGGCCTCCCACCCTTCTACGACCTTCCCAATGAAACAGAGGTCCTGCCAAAAATGAGCCCAAACCGATGCAAAATGAAGGTTAAAGGCGAAGCCTTGACGAGGCCCAGCGATTGTTAGGCACAGTGGTGTTCGACCACGGTTGGTCTCTTGGACCTGATGTCCTCAAAATGGAGAAATAAGATGCATGCCAAAAATCGGGCAACAGCAGGTGGTTAAGCGGTCCCGAAGAGACACATGACCAAGCAGCTCAAAAATCGGGAATTGGGCTCCGAAATGGGAAAAATAGCCTCGACCACAAGCGTGCCCTCTGACCCGAGAGATGATCTCTGAGACCTCTCCCTCCCTTTGGGAAGAAAGCGAGAGAAAATAGAGCCTGGTTCGCAAACCAAAGCAAAGCACAGAAAAGCTCAGAAGTCCAGAGGCAAGGCTCGGAGCCGAGACTCTGAAACTTCGGAATATGCACGATATGCAACATCACCAAGTGCTCAATCGATGACGTCTGAGTCTTAAGGTTGGTCGAAAATGGGGTGTCTACAGGTATGAGCTTTGAATGCATGAATTTGTTACGTGGAAAGGAGTTTGGTGTAATTTGGAACATGGACGTATTTGATTCATGAGATTTGAGTTTCTTAGTGTTGTAATTGGTGTTTGTATCATGTTAGTATATCTATATGAGAAACTTGGGCTGTAAAATGCAAGGAATACCAACTTGAATGCATGTTTGAAGCTTAAGAACGGTTCTGGAAAAACCAGAATTCATGAAGTCCACTCGAGAGGAACCGCTCGAGTGGGAAATCTGACTCTAAGTTTTGCAGACATGGGTGTCCGCTCGGCGAGCCATATAGTGAACTTTCAACTCGAGCGCCCGACTTCACGCTCGAGTGTAAAAACAAGGCAACCAGTACTTTTGCAGACCTAATGGGTCCACTTAAGCGGGCAAGTCCACACTCGAGCGGGGACCCCTGTTTCTGAAATTTTGTAAATGTGTCCTATGTTTCATTTTCCGTTCTCTTTCACTTCTAAGTACTCTTAGGCATGCATTGAGCATTATGAATGAATTAAAAGAATAAGAAAGAAGCCTAAGAGGGATATATGAATTAAGAACAAATTGAATCGTTTGTGACCCATATGTGTTATATAATATGTAGGGTCGAGCTCAAGGGTGAATCAACCAGCAGAACACTATGAGTAATATCTTAATAAAGATATCTAAAGTATGTTATTTGTCCAATTGCTTACTTCTATGTAAGTCTTATAAGTTCGTTAATTTGAATGGTGGACGAATGTTTGCTATGAAAGAATGGTTGGGCCAAAAGCGTCGACATGAATGAAAGAATGGTTGGGCGAGGCTAGTCGACATGAATGAAAGGATGGTTGGGCCAAAGGCCAATCGACATAAATGAAAGAATGGTTGGGCGGAGGCGGTCGACATAAATGAAAGAATAGTTGGTCCAGAGGCGGTCGACATGAATGAAAGGATGGTTGGGCGAGGCGATCGACATGAATGAAAGAATGGTTGGGCCACGAGCGATCGACATGAATGGATGAATGGTTGGGCCAAAGGCGATCGACATGAATGAAAGAATGGTTGGGCGAGGCGGTCGACATGAATGAAAGAATCAATGGGCCAAAGGCCAATCCGTCATAAATGAAAGAATGGATGGGCCGAAGGCCGTTTGACATTAATGAAAGATAAATGGGCCAAAGGCCGTTTGACATGAATGGGTTGGGCCCGAGGCGGTTTTATGTGTTTGGAACCACAGCTACTTGACCTATATATATATATATACTAGATAGAAATATGAATTGGACCCAAGGCCGTTTGGTGCATGTCGTTCTAAATACTGTTCGTGTACCTTCTTTATTTGATATTATTCACTAGGCTTTCGCTCACGCTTATTCATGTGTATGCGTAGGTGAGCCAAGGGAGGTCCAAACCAGCCTCAATGAATTTTGTGAAAACGTCAAGGATTTGAAGAGTTGGCCCATACGTTTCACGCACAAGACTTGTTTTCGCCCTTTCCTGTTTTAGTATATTTTGTCATGTTGGCGAGAACTTTGGATTATGGTTGTATATAGTTTTGATTGGCTGACTTAGACTTGAATGATCCTGTATGTACAGAACCTTGCGTTATTACATATTTTGATGTGAGTTATTAACATGTACATGTATGGATTGTTATGATGTGCCATGTAAGCACAACTCTATGGACAAAAGTTTGAATTTACATTTGGCCCTTTACTCGATGAGTTATGTCTTGTTTGGTTCTGTGTAAGTAATCCCTTGATTACTGGCCGGTTAAGTCCTTAACCCATAGGGGCGGGTTCGGGTCATGACACTGATGACACACTGAATTGGGAGTTTATGTTCTCAATGATGAAAAATTTTGGGTTTGGAGGAAAATGGGTAGAGTGGATTAGGGTGTGTATTACTTCTATGAGATTATCTGTTCTTGTCAATGGAGCTCCTACTGAGGAATTCAGTCCACAAAGAGGACTTAGACAAGGGAATGTCCCCCTTCTTGTTTAATATAGCTACAGAGAGGTTGAGCATTTTAATGTCAAAAGCGTTGGATTTGAGGGTAATAAAAGGGGTGAAGATTGGTTCAGGTAGGGTGGATCTTACTCACCTTCAGTTTGCAGATGATTCACTAATACTGTGTAAAGCCAATGTTTGGAAAATGCGAAATCTTAAGAAGATTCTGAGGTGTTTTGAGATGCTATCAGGTTTGAAGATAAACTACCACAAAAGTATAGTTAGTGGATTGTGTGTTCCAGATGAGAAGATGTTTGAGTTTGCTTCAGTGTTAAATTGTAAGGTAAGAACTCTGCCATTTCAGTACCTTGGACTTCCTTTGGGTGCTAACCCAAGTAGAAAAGCAACATGGAGACCTGTATTGGACAAGTTTAGAAGCAAATTAGTAGGCTGGAAAAGGAAATTACTTTCATTTGCTGGGAGACTTACTTTAATTAAATATGTTCTGTCCTCTCTGCTCATTTCCTATTTGTCATTGTATAAATTGCCTCAAGGGGTAAGCAGAGACCTGGACAAGATTCAGGCTTCTTTCCTCTGGGGTGGATCTGAATTGAAGAGGAAGGTTCACTTAGTAAAATAGAAGGAAGTAACTAAACCAGTGGAGCAAGGGGGTTTGGGGGTTAAGGGAGTTAAGGAGGTTAATGATTGCCTTTTGTTGAAATGGAAGTGGAGGTTTGGGGTTGAGAACAAAGCTTTGTGGAGGAGAGTCATTTGTAGCAAATATACGTTAGAGGAGGGGAGTTGGAGCCCTCCTGTTAGCCCTATTAACCGGTTTTCTAAAATGTGGAAGGATATATTATCAAGATCGTCGAGTGGCGATCTGGTGGAATTCTTACGAATAACAATAAGGTGAAAGTGGGGAATGGCCATAGAGTTAAGTTTTGGGTGGATAAATGGTGTGACAACTTATGTCTCAAAGATGAATTCCCACTCTTATGCAGTTAGCAGGTGAAAATGGTGAGACTCTAGTTGCTATGCTGGAAATGAAGGAAGATGCTGGTGAGTGGGTGTTCCAGTTTAGAAGGGAATTGTATGATTAGGAAAGTATGGAGACAATCAGATTGAAAAACCAACTAGAGGTAGGCTCCGTTATTAGGAACTCTGAAGAAGATACACTAGTTTGGATTACTTTAAAAATAGGGAGTTTTTCAGTTGAATCAGTGTATAGAGTTATAGCTGATGGTTTTGGCAGCTTCAGTCCAATTAGTAAAAGGATTTGGGCAAAACACATTCCACATAGAGTTCAATTTTTTGGATGGCTTGCTTGGAAAGGAAAATTAAAGACTACAGAGTTTCTTACCAGGATTGGTGTACTGCATGCTAATGCATCCTCAGTATGCTACCTGTGCAAATCTGGGGTTGAGTCACTTAACCATGTGTTATTGTCATGCCAAGTGGCTTGGAGTGTGTGGTCTACAATGCTAAAGTGGTGGAATGTCCAAGGTGCTTTGCCAGATTCAGTGGAGGTTGTTCTTGACTGGTGGGCAGGGGTGAGGTTTAGGAAAAATGTGAGGATGATATAGAAAGCTCTTCCTATGGTTGTTATGTGGTCTCTATGGAACCATCACAATGAGTGCTTATTTCAAGATGTTGCCCCAAGTGGGAAGGGTGTTTCTGATCTAATTAAGGTTAGAATGGCTGTTTGGTTTAAGGAGGTATTTAAGGATTGTAGGTTCTCTGTGCATGATTTCATTTTTAATTTAGAGCATATTAGATTTTGCTTGGGAGGTGGATTCAGGGGTGTTTCATGATGCTACTTACTGAGCGTGGGTTGGTTGATATCTCTGTGATCATCAAGAGTGTACTGTGGTTTGGTGGTGTAGTCTGCTTTGATAATGTGGTTTGGTGCAAATTTGAAGTAAGTCTGTAGTGGTGTGTTAGCTGCAGGAAGCGTATACTGGCGAGGGCAGTGATGTAAGTGTGTGGAATTAGGGATGGTGGTTGCTACTATGCTATTAATCTGCTTCATCTGAGTTGATCTGTTAATCTACTTCAACTGATCTATTAATCTGATTCATCTGATCTGGTTCAACTGATTTGTTGACCTGCTTCTTCTGATTTGTTAATGTGGGAGCCGAATGTGTAGAGGAGCCAGCAGGAATGTATCCCGGAAGTCAGAGACTATTCGGCTCCGTACTAACCGACTAAGATACCGAATGTATAGAAATTGCCGAATGGATGGGAAGATATATGTTGGAATAAACAAAAGGATAATAAGTAAAAAGTGAGCTCTGGACCCGAGATCCAGAAAATGAGTATAAATGCAAGAGTTTCAGATTGAGAAAGGTATGTAAAAAAAAAAACACTTCACTAAATTTAGTAAACAAGCTTTCTTGAGTAGAAGAACTGACTTACCCGTCGGAGTGCTAATCTCGGCACCTCCGACCGGAGTATTTGTCTTTGCAGGTGATTAGCTGAGTATCAAGAGCGTCTCCCAGGATCCGAAGAGTATTTCCAAAACCACTTCCCCACAGTTAATCTGCTTCAACTTATCACATTACATTAGTCTGTTTCATCTGGTCTATTAATGCTGCTTTAACGGATCATTGCTAGTCTGAGGTGATGCTTCAACTTAGGAGATGCTTATACAGTGCCTTTTGTGTGCAGTCTGAGATGGGCTTTGCCTTTTGATTCGAAGATGTATTATGTTCGTTATTCTGATTTTCTAGTCTACTCTGCTAATCTGTTAGCCTGTTTGAATCTATTCTGAATTGCTAGTCTGCTCTACTGATCTGTCTTGCTCATTTTGGTAGAAACTGGTAGACTTCAGCTTTTGGTGTGCTTCATTCTGCTGTGATGGACAATATGCTCCCAATCAAGTGCTCATATTCAAGTCCCATGCAGTAACAGGAGAATGTATGGTTGCTGTATGCTAGGTGTATTCATCATCAGAGGGCAATGTGCTCCTATCTTCAGAGGTCTGGTTGTATTCTGGGTGTCTTGTTTTTGGTTGTTCTCTGGTTCCTTTACTCTCAGAGGTTTTTGGGGCTGTTTAATCTAGTTTGATCTGTGATTGCTGTATGAATGATCAGCGTTCATTCTAGTGCTTGAACAGAGGTGTTGCTGGGTGCTTTTGGTTTCTGTGCAAAGATGTCTTCGGGGCTGCATAGTCTTGGTTTTATTTGATTCATTCTGTGGATTTTTTTATGCTCTTTTTGTCGGTTTAGTCTTGGTTTTCTTGCTTTTCTCTGTTTGTTGGTTTCTCACAAACTAGGAGGTTGGAGCTTGTTCTAACTCCAAACTCCTCTTTATTGATGTATTCCATTTTACTTTGTACGTGTTTCATCAATAAAGTTTTTTTTTTCGATCAAATATATATATATATATATATATTATGTACCTATCATGAAGGCACTTGATGTCAAAGATCAAACCAATGTTGGGTTGCAACACTCCCAAGTCCCAACCTTTTAGCAGTACTTTTTCTAGGTTGATAGGAAATGGGATATGTTATATGGACTCAAATGCAAGTGGTGAAGTGTCCAAGGATATAGAGACATAGCAAGTATTCATATGTTTTAATATGCTTCTTTTATTTTCTAGGATAAAATGGTGTTTTTGTTAAGTGTCAAGCATAATATGGGGGGGTTTAAGAGTAACTTTACGATTAACTCGAATTACGAAATATGTTAGCTCGGTAAATATTTAATTACGCACGTCTACTTTTATCTAGGTGTCGAGTGTCCAACACTGATACTTGTACAATACACATAACTCGGCCTCCTTCTTACAAAACAAAAGTTTGAATTTAGTGATCTCTTTAGATTATGAAAAAATAAAAATAAAACAATATCTATATAGATATGCTAAAAAAAATATGAAGTAATCCTATCAATACAACTTTTATAACAGTTTCCTTTGTTGTTGCCGTGCACCATAATTTTTGTTTAAACAAAGACAATAAATAAAAAAGAAGAAGAGGGAAGCACACAACTATGGCTCTTGCCTCCTATGAACGATCAAGTAGGATGCCTACGTACAAAACTAATTTTTGAACATTATTAACTACTTTTCCGACAAGTCCCATTTGTCGAAGAAACGTATCAGTGTGCAACTCCTACACCTTTGGAAACTTATTATTTTAATAATTATGGACAACTGCATCAAATGGAACGTCAATGAGAAAGAGAAAGAGAACATCAAATAGATTAATTAAGAATACATTGCCTTCACCAACAAACATGAAACATCTGTTAGATTAATTAACACGTATAGGTATTATCCATACGGTCAGTTTTGAACAAACCACATTACTTTATTAGAGAGAGTGAAAGAGATATTTTCGCAAACATAGATTCCTTGCCTTGTTGTCCAACCCTACCTTTAAAATAATTTCCCTTTGTTCAAACTAATTGTAAGACATGAAAATTCTATTACCCCTTGGTCACTATGATCTCGAGACATCTTGGAGTAGGCAACCGATGCAAGTGCCGTTTAGTGCATTGCATTAATAGTCTTACCATTGTCTCTCTTTTTTATTATTACTATTATTACCATTTGAAATAGCTAGTTTTCCATAATCATTGTAAATTTTATTAATTTAGTTTGTTTTAGACATTATGAAAGTGGAATAAAGGTCATGCTACAAAATTTGTATGGGAAACCTTTAGTTTCTCAAAATTATCATTTGTATGGGAAAGTTCAGCAGCATTTAGTGTTTTTCATTAGAATATCTGAAAATCACTTTCTTCATTATCATCCAAATGATAATTTTGAGAAACTAAAGGGGAAAAAAATAGAGATCTAAGAGAACTTTAGAAATCACTTTCTTTAGTTGGTTTCTCATCAACTGTGGCTTAGTGCTGCAGATGATTGTGCCGGTATATTGGTGCCAACCTAATTGAGATAATGTTCTACCTATATGATGCATGTGCACTAGCCTTTTATTGATGTATCATTGGCACTTTGTAATTTGTTCTAATGTTCATCAATAAAATCTTCTTTTACTGATTAAAAAATAAAAAATAAAAATAATCTCAAATTCAATCTTGAAATTCATATCTAAACTACAAATCTATATGTAAGATATTCTCTTTGAAAGAATGGTACCAAATCCTTTCATTTTAAATATATAAATTCAAAAAAACTAAAAAGGATGAGACGTAGCCTCTAAGTAACCAATTTGTTTGCTGCAGTCTTGCCATAATTGCTATCAAATGAAAAAACATTCATGTAAATATATATGATTGTATTGTGCATACAAATCGGCTTGCTTTGTTTGCTTGCTAGTTTTTTTTTTTTTTTGGGGAAAGAAAATCTGTATTGATGAACGCATGCACAAGACGATACAAAATATCAATAAAGAGGAGCTTTGAGCTAACATAAGCTCTAAGCTCCAGTTGGTGAGAAGCCAACAAACAATCAAAAAAAAAAAAAAAAGGCTCCAAGCTCCTTCAAGTTGTATAACTTAAAAAGAAGGAGCTTCATAGTTTGAATTGAATACGGAGTTACTATCGTCAACCAATGAAAGGAAAAATGGTTGGTAGGTTAATTAACAGTCAAAATAATTTGGAACTCTTTATGTTGAATGTTTTCTCTACATGATCACTTTAGAACTCTTGTCATGGTGTTTTTGTCCATTTTTGTGAATCCTTTTACCCTTTGAACTTCATATTGAAATGTTAATATGCTTTTGGTAACTGCGGTAAAAATAAATAAATAAATAAATATATTAAAAAAAAGGTTGTGCATTTACTTATTCCATGTCATACAATGGTATGTGTTAATTTGCTGCTGAAATTATTTAAAAACTTATAGGCGAATTAGTGAATCGGATATGTTTTAAATTAGTTATCTTTTGTTAATTCAAGCTGGCCTACCTCTTGTTATTTTGCATTTATTTTCACTTTTTATTCATTTCCTGTGAACATTTTGCTAATGTGTTTTTGACCAATGAAGTTTTGTGGCGAGCTTAGTAAAGACAACTGTAATTTAATCAAATCTCAAGTGACTAGGGATTGTTGAGAATCATGTGTCTTGCATTTCCCAACCTCCACAAGGGAAAATTCATGCATAGAATATAGTCAAAGGAGCTTTAGAGAGAGAGAGAGAGAGAGAGAGATTCATTGATTTACTTAAAAAAATTTATTAAAAAAAAAAAAAAAGAGAGAACTAAAAAAAAAATATATGGAAAACATGGCATTTTGACCCTTACTGTTTCAGAGAGCAGTAAGCAACTTCTTGTCTTACTCTCCTAGCCCCAAAAGCCCAAGGAAAAAATGAAAATAAAAAATAAAAATAAAAAGCTGGTGAAAAATTCAAAAGAATGATGTCTATGTGTGGTTTTGCCCTGATAGGATTGCAGTGTTGTTTTTTTTTTTATCGAAAAAAACTTTATTGATGTAAAATTAGTACAAGATACAAAATAAATTACACCAATAAAGAAAAAGAGTCTTGAGCATCACAATGAGCTAAATGATCCCAATTAGGTTGGCACCAAAAGCCCATTCTATCATTTGATAGAGTTGCATTGTAGTATAATATATATATATATATATATATTTGGGACATGATAGAAACAATAGGCATATCAAAGTGCAATTGATGTGTTGCATTAGCAGACAATGTTGTAAAGAAAATTGTTGCATATCATTAGAATTTTCTTTGATCAATTAATTTCTGGTATTCCAAACATTTCAACGGGGTACTATTTACCCGAATTTCATAAATGAAATCCAATCTTAAACATTTGGCAATTCTAGTGATTTTTCTAGTAATTGGGATGAAAATTTACTGAGTTGAGTTGATACGGAACAATAACTAAATTAGACAGTGTATTCAACAACCTAATCTAGTACAGATTTTGTTAATTAAAAAAGGTAAATTGCAACTAGATATTAAAAATGAGAATTTATTATAATTTTTTTTTAAGCCTTTGTATCTCAATTAGTTCATAAAATATTTTTATATTCCAATAAGTCGTATTATTTTGAACATTTGATCCACAAAATCTTAATTTTCATATGGAAAATTTTATTCATTTATAAAATTCATACAAAAAACTTGACAAGAGAATGATGTGGCAATACCATTATTGTAAATAAATTCATATTCATTGGCGTTTTGCCTTGAAATACAAAGTTTACAATGAGCCACATTATTATGTATGAATTTTTTATTTGTATAGAATTACTCGTCATATTTAAGATATTTTATTGATAATTTTACCCTTATAAATATTTTTTAAACCCTTCGTAATTTGGTGATGTGAACATTCACATTAATAAATTTGGTAGCGTGAATGTTCACATTATGAAACATTTACACTAATGCACATTTTACTTTATTATTATTAGCGATATTGTGGTAATTATGTCACTCATAAGATTTACTTAAACATAACTTAAGAAAATAATTTAAATTAAGTAAAATATGAGTAGGTGAAAAAAAAAATTATAAATAAATACCCCTATTAAAAATTATAACATCAACTTTCCATGAATCTATTTTCTATCCGAATCCCAACCAACTCGCTTGTTTTTCTCTCCTATTTTTATTTTTCTTCCAAACACATCTAATTTTTTTAATATTTTCTTTTTCCATTTTTGCAATCTATCTCCTAATTGAAGCATGAACAGTTGCTCTAGTTAGTTTGGGTAGCCGGTTTGCATGGGGGATTAATAACTTAGTGGGACCCACAACATACTGTAATTTTATTTACTTTTAATTAATTAATTGTTTTTATATATTTTTTTTTAAAGATGGTGTAATTAGAGGTTAAAAGACCACAATTGCAGCTCTCAACTAACTCAATTGTGAAGAATAACTGCAAATTGTGTGAATGCTGCAAACTTCAATAAATTACAATCATGCCACTAACTCCCAACAATTCTTAGAATGTGCAACTGCCAAAGTTTCACTTCTTAATTATTTGGTATTAATCAATTAATAATCTGCCTAAAATAAAAAAACTTAATAGGGTTTTGGGTTAGGCTTTGAAGTTTGATTGGAACAAATTTTCTATCTAATTGTTGTTTACTAAATATGATTAGGAGAATAACTCATATAGTTAATGTTTTTTTTTTTTTTTTTTGATCGGCAAAAAGAAGACTTTATTGATGAATCATAAGAAAAATTACATCAATAAAGAGGAGCTTGGAGCTAAAACAAGCTCCAACCTCCTAGTTATTGTTATTGTTTCAATGCATTTCAATCGAAATTTTATGTTTAAAGATGAAATTAGTATGTTTGGGTTGATGAAAGAAATAGAGTGGAAATGCCAGCGCTAATAGGTAATATAATTCAACTAAAAACAATTAAAGTTGAAAATGACTTACGTGTTTCATTAATGATGTTTTAAAGTTTAACCCAAAATCACATTCAAGTGTTATTATTATTATTATTATTATTATTATTATTATTATTCAAGTGCTCCAAGGCCATATTGCTAACAGGTAAAATGGATTTTTTTTTTTTCATAAAATATAAATTGCAAATAAAGCTAATGGTGCATTGGCACTTTTTGGAAACATTTTGTCAAATTTAAAAATAAATAAATAAGAAAATCAAAAGGGAAATTAAAAAAGAAAAAAGAAAATAGTATTACACTTTGGTGAGAACACTGTATTTACAACAACAAAAAAAATCACACTCAAAATTGTTAACGGTGGAACTGTGAAACTTCACACTTTTGATTCAATTTAATTTGACAGCTATACAACATTTGTTTTTTTTGATCGACAAAAAACAAAACTACATTAATGTAAGAATCAAGTACAAAATACAAAACAAATAACATCTATAAAGAAAAGGAAAGTACAAAAGTATCACAATGAGTTAAATCATCCCAACTAGGTTGACGCCAAAAAGTTCATCCTATCATTTGTTAGCACCCCCAGAGTTTGTAAGAGACCAACAAACTCAACCACCAAACTAGCCAACATAACAAACCAAACGAAAATAGACCAACAAAACAAACCACTAGCAGAGTTTAGCAGACCAACTAGCAGAGCTTAGCTGTAGCGATCCCAGTTTCGACCCTTCGATCATGATTTGCCACTTTGACTGGGCCAGTCGAGGGTCAAGCTGCCCGGTCACCTCGCGGGGGTCTAGGGGGCAGCGCTCCTTGGCAAGTCCTAGGGCAAAGGCCTGGCAGGGTTTAGGGGTAACGCCCCCAAAACAAAAATGCAAAATGCATTCGAAATTGCTTGTCCACTCGAGCGGACGCTTATGCGCTTGAGCGGAAAATGTTTGGTTTCAGAAGTTTGACATGTCTGTAAAAGTCCTAGGTTAGTGTATTTGACGCTCGAGTGGGGCATTCCACGCTCGAACGCACCATGTTATATCAGTTCGTAAATCTGATATTTCATATCACTTTTTCAGTCCTCTCTCTCTAAAACTCTCCAGAATTCCAAACCGAGAGCTTCTCTCTCTAGAATTCATCTTCTCTCTTTGATTTCTCCAAATCCATTGGGATTTAGACCTAAATTCTTCACCAAAGTTAGTTATAATCTCGAGGGCTTCGTTGTGTGCGGTGAAGATCGAGTTTCGACACTATTGATTTTGGGGGTTTCATTTCATTTCTTCTTCAAAACTTGAGGTAGGGATTTTCTTAGAGTTATATATATATTTCTGCAAGATCTAGATGATTTTCAAAATCATCCTTTGATTAACTTTGAGAAATTGATTATTGATTTCAACAAGATGAGTAATTTTGAAAGAAAGTTTAATTTCTTTTCCTTTTAAAATAGAAATTGAAGGTTTTGAACCATATTAATTGTAGAAAGATGATTTTGGGGAGATTCTTCTAAATATCTTGGAGATGAATGGTTTTGGTGAGAAAACCTAGAATTGGGTCTTTTTTTTTAAAAAAATGTTGAAAATCTTTGAAAGATGTTATCATATTTATTTTGTGTACCAAAATAAATGGATGTTTTGAAAATTGTTTATTTATATATAAATGACGAATTTTGTGAAAAAAATGAGAAATGTTATTTATTTTGGAAATTGTTGTCAAAATGTTGATTTAGTCTTGAATTAACTAAATTGTTGAGATTGCTCGAAATGTAAAAATTATATTATTCTCTTGAATGAATTGGATATAAAAGTGTATATATATATATATATTCATCTTGTGGAATTGTGTTGAAAAGAGAATTGAGGATTTTGATCACAATGGTATATTGTGTAGAACAATTGAATATGGAAGTAATATTACATTGCATTATTAAGGATACATTGGCATTTCAATTCATTGGACTATGTTAAGCTTTGGAAATTTACATTAAAAAAAGAATGTTGGGAAATGGGTTTTCATAAAATGGTTTTGGAGTAAATATGGTGGTAAGTCTTAATAGGTGGTATAGATAAAATTGTTTAAGTTTGCCTGAGTGCCCCTGGTAAAAGACCAGAAAGTCGTGCGGATAGGTGTCGAGCCTTTCGGTTAATACCGGTAAAAATGACAATTGGTAGTACTCGTATAGTCTACTTGCAGACACCGACCTAGGAATTACCAGAGTTGTATTTACCGTCCCCTTTAACTAAATTAATAAACTTTGAACAGTTAAAGTTGCATAATAACATTGAGCATAATGGTTTTCAAAAGATGAAGATGTGTTTGATTTTCAAAAAGGCATGGCATGTGCATTCATCTATTGAGATTTGTATAAAATGTATATACTTTGTTAAGAATTTCCTACTGGGCTTTATGCTCACCCTACCGGATTTTTGTGCAGGAAAATATGTGGTGAATTTGCCTAATTGAGGGCGTGGAAATGTGTGTGTTGAGAGCACTAAAGCTCTCATTTGCTGTGATCCTATTTGTAAGCCAAGGGCTATGTATGTGTGGGTTTGAACAACCATCTTGTGTATCGGGCTTAAGCCTTGAAAAATTGTATACCCTTGGGAGTGCTTATTTGATTATTTACTTGTTGTTGAATCAATGTAATATCGCATGAGAAACTATTATTATTATGTAATGTAAGTATGAAAAGTTATATTTAGTTTTCCTTTAAGAGAGCCGTGATTGTTGCATTATCATTTGGGCTAGAAATTTGGGGCGTTACATTAGCAAAACCCTTCCTCTGTTTCACCTACACAGGCCCAGCAGAGCACTATAAGCAGTACACCTAGACTCCGCAGAAGAATTACAAGCAACTTCTAACTTGTTAAATAATGTAGACAAACTCATCCACCGCATTACCTTGCCCAAATGAGTGTGCTTTCATCTAAAGGGCTACTCTAATTTTAATTAACTCACAGTGGTCATCACAGTTGGGCTGTAATTCATTGAACAAGCAATCATTCCTGCATTTCCAAAGGGACCATAAACTAGCAATCAAAACTGATCTCCACAATTGTTTCTCCTTTTTTCTATAAGTCCAACCTAACCACCAATGCATAAGCATGTCCACGGTACTAGGGAAGGCCCATTGCAAACCCCACCACTTGATTATGGTGGACTAAACTTTCCAAGCAAAGGGGCAAAGCAAAAGAACACGATTGAGTGATTCAACCTCCGCATGACAGAACACACACTCATTACTTACTTCAACACTTAAGATACCAATTCTATATAGATAATCTAAGGTATTTAACCTCCCTTTCCAAACTAACCAAGAGAGAAATTGGACTTTAGGTAGTGAGGGATTGTGCCAGATCAAGTCAGAAAGTTTTAGCGCATGACCAATAGAAAATTCACACCAGTTAACAGCGCCTTTAACAGTAAAAATACCTGCAGGGTCAGCTTTCCACAAAATACTATAATTAGAATCCAAACTCAAATCAGGGCCCTCACCTAGAACATCATGAAACCTTAGTAGTTCATCTTCCTTCCATGCCAATAAGGGTCTTTTGAAATTGAATGCCCAGTTGTTCTGATTTCTAGCCCTAGACCACTGCATATGCAAGGATATATCCCTTTCCACTGATAAGTAGTATAATCTAGGAAATTGGGACTTCAAACAACTGATTCCCATCTAATTATCAACCCAGAAATTGAGTCTTTCACCATTGCCAATCCTGAGTTCAGCATTGTGTAAATAATGGTTAAAAAAGTTACTGCTAGATTCATTAACAAGAATAATGTCACTCCACAATATTGAAATATTATTTGTCTCCACATGAAAAGGAAACCAACTTCTCCCCTCTAACTTGTACTTGCTACAGATAAGCTGTTTCCATAAGGAGTTGTCTTTCATCGCAAATCTCCACCACCACTTAGCAAGCAAGCTATTGTTCACAACCTTTAAATTTCGAATCCCCAACCCACCTAGCTTTCTATCTATGGTTACATCCTGCCATTTCACCAGGTGGACTTTCTTCTTGACCTCAGAATCACCCCACAAGAAAGCTGCTTGGATCTTATCAATCTCTTTTCCCACACTTCTAGGCAACCTAAACAGGGACAAGTAATAAACAAGTAATAAGAATAGTACCGATTTGATTAATGTTACTCTACCTGCAAAGGACAACAGCCTCCTCTTCCAACCTGTTAGTTCCTTCTTAAATTTCTCCATCACAGGCTTCCATGTTGCACTCCTTGATGGATTGGCCCCTAATGGCATTCCAAGATACTTCAAAGGGAGCTTCTGGCAGTTATAATTTAGTCTAGAAGCAAAGGTTTGCACAATATCATCAGGAATGCCTACACCACATACAATCTCTTATGAAAGTTGATCCTCAACCTAGAAATAATCTCAAAGCATCTGAGTATTCTCTTCACAATTAATACTTCAGACCACTTGGCTTCATAGAAAATAATTTTGTCATCCGCAAACTGGAGATGGGAAATATTAATGCCATTGAACCCAATGGTTATCCCTTTAACCAAGTCCAACTCTTTTGCTCTTGTAAGTAGCAGTTTGAGGCCCTTTTTGAGGGCAAAATTCAGGTGTGGGTGAACCATTAACCAACACATAAACTTTAGCTGAAGAAATGCAAGTACGGATCCAATTCACCCACTAAGCACCAAACCCAAAATTGGATAGCATTTGGATAAGAATGTTCCAATTTATTGTATCATATGCTTTTTGGAAATCCAATTTCAATATTAAGCCTTTTCTTCTAGATTTCTTTCACCAGTCCACCACCTCATTAGCTATCAATACACCATCCAAAATATTCCTTCCCCCTAGGAATGCAGATTAGGCAGTATCTATCACATCAAGAAGAACTCTTTTCAATCTATTGGAGAAAATTGACGATTGAACAAACACAAAAAATAAGAACAAGAACTAATACCCATCAATTTTACAGTAATACACCCCATATATGTCTGTACTTCTAAAGTGTGAATTTCACACTTCTAAAGCATAGTTTGTAATATTAAAACTATGAAGTTTAATGCTGCAAAATCAACATATTTCAAACTTCTAAAAACAGTTCTTAATTAAAAGTGGGAAATTTCAAAAGTGGGAAACTTCACACTAGAAATTAAAATCTTAAAAAATTTCAATTTAGAACCTATGAAACTTCATAGTTTTAAAAACATTTCTTAATTAAAAGTATGAAATTTCAAAAGTGGGTAATTTCACACTTTCAAACGCAAAAGAGTGAAACTTTTAATTTTTTTCATTTTACAAGATTTTATATTTAATTAAGATCTCGTCAAGTAATTTTCAAAAATATAAATTTTATAAAAAAAATAATAATAAAAAAAATTGAATGTGTACGTTAAAAGTTGTAAAATTTTAAAATTTGAAACATAAAAAAAAAAAAAAAAGGAGAAATTACTCATAAGTCCCATATGAGAAAATGTTACTCCATCTAGTCCTGAGTGTTTTTTTATAAATCATTTAGTTCTTTTTTTACATCACAACATCATCATCAAAACAACATCAAACATCATCATTAAAACAACATCAAACCTCACAACATCATCATCAAACAACATCAAACGTCATCATCAAAACAACATTAAGATTATTTCAAATATTTCCAGCAAAATTGGTTTAAAAAAAAAAAGAAAAAAAAAGAAAAGAAAAGAAAAAGGAGATCTGTGATCGCAATAAAGAATTACCGCCATAGATAGGTTTGCTGAGATATCAAATTCGCTCCGTTATTGAAAGGTAGTCGAGAAATCAAAAACTAACCCACACCATACTTGAAGTTCTCAATTGAGTTGAGATCCCCTGTAGTGCAATTTGTCACCAAACAAAAACCAAAAGAAAAACAACAACAGAGCACAGAACCTTCACACGTCGCAGAGATCGGATTTGTTCCGATTCGGCTTTGTCGACCTCTCATGATCTGTGTTATAAATCTAATGTTTGAAACATTATTGTAATTTTTCACGATGTTTGAAATCTGATATTTGAAATCTGATTTCAAACATTGTAATTTTTGTTGTATCGCCGGTGGGATTCAAAAACCCAGATTCGATGATATTTTGTTCATGATGTTCTGACGTTGATGTTCATAATGGTAAACATTAGATTATCGAAATCTGATGTTCATGATGGTAAATGAATTTGATGTTTCATTCTACAATTTCAAACATTATTGAAATCTGATGAACATTAGATGTTTGAAATCTAATGTTTGAAACATTATTGTAATTTTTCACAGTGTTTGAAATCTAATGTTTAAAATCTGATTCAAACATTGTAATTTTTCACGTTATTGTAATTTTTGATGTTTGGAATCTGATGTTTGATATCTAATTTTTGATGTTTGAAATCTAATTTTTCACGATGTTTGTTCATGATGTTCTGACGTTGATGTTCATGATGGTAAACATTAGATTATTGAAATCTGATGTTCATGATGGTAAATAAATCTGATATTTCATTCTATAATTTCAAACATTATTGAAATCTGATGAACATTAGATGTTTGAAATCTAATGTTTGAAACATTATTGTAATTTTCAACGATGTTTGAAATCTAATGTTTGATGTTGGATGAATAATATTTGATGTTTGAAAAGAAGGAAAATCTAAAAAATGTCTATAGTAAGCTTCTTGGGAAATAGGACCTATTAGTCTAACAAAAAACTTTTTGGACTAAATGGATTAACATTTCCAAATTTGGGATTTATTGGTGCTTTGCCCAATAAAAAGTTAAAATTAAAAAATCTTTCTAATTTTTTTTATTTAATTTAAAAAATGACTTAATCTTTCAAATAACTTATATGATAGAACTTTAACGGTTTACAAAGAAGTCACTGGACCTAACATAAAACAAGTGCATGCAATGCAATGGGACCTTTCACTAATTTCTCCTGAAAAGTATACATTTAACGATCAGTTTTTTTATATGGGTAAATCACACTAACCATTCTTGTAGTTTAGAAAATATACAATAGGTTCTTTACAAAATTGACATGATTATATTAACTTTCTTTTTAATAAATAAAAAATAAATAAATAATGACAAATAATGTAGATCGTATGAATACACAATAATAAACCAGATAAAATATGCATTTCAATGTAAAAGAGATAAATTATTATTATTTTTTTTTATTTATACGACTAATAAATTACTGATGAAAAAATGATTAGATATTATCTAAATTGAAACATTTTGTATTTCAATCATAAATTTGTAGAAATAAAATGGAAATATCACAAAAAAGTGGGAACTAGAAAACATAATTACAAATTTATAAAAAGTACGATATTTATGTGTACAAATCTAGTGCATAAATCATTAATACTTTCATGAGTTTATAATTATTTTTTTACTTCTCATTTTTTTTTATTCCCCCTAAAATATATATGTATATATATAAAGGAAAATGTGATAAAAATATAAAGTCAATTTTGGTCATTTTTTTATTCTCTTTTCTTTTTTTTTTTCAAAAATTCCTTTTAAAATCCGAAGTTCAACTATAATTTTAAAAAATTTAATACAATTATATTAAACTTATAATTTAATGAGAAACTCAACCTTTCTCATAAATTGATTTTTGAGTGATTTGAAAAATTAATTAAAAGTTAATTTTTTTGACTTTTTTATCCTTTTATATATAAAAATTATGAAAAATAATATAATTCAAAATAAATTAAAAACTAAAAAATACCTTTTTAACTAACTTGTCAAATTACCCCTTAATTTACCCCTTTAACTTTCATAAGGGTTTTTTTTTCTTTTTTGGGCAAATTACAAACACCCCCCTCGAGGTTTGGTGAAAATACAGATTCTCCCCTGAGGTTTGAGAAATTACATCCCGCTCCCTGAGGTTTACATTTTCATAACAAATTGCCCCCTAGGGTTTTTATTTTCATACAGATTCCCCCCTAATTTTTCCTAATTTATTATGAAAATTTGACCCTCAGGAGAGAATTTGTAATTTCTCAAACCTCAAAGAAAAATCTGTATTTTTACTAAACCTCGAGGGGGTGTTTGTAATTTACCCTTTTTTTTTTGAACGATTGCCCAAGGAAGACTGAAAAATCAACCTTTACGAAATAATTTTTGTCAGTTGAAAGACTAAAAATAATGTTCAGTGACACTTGTTCACAAATGATAGGCTATCCTAATTTCATGCAGTGTGTACTTAAAAGTGCTTGAATGTCAGGAATGGTCCCTTTCTAGCATAAGTATATAGCCCATCCTTTCCCCATAAATTTACAAATTTACCAAGACAGTTAAATTTTATAAATAAGAAAATTAAAGGAAAAAATTCGACTTGTCAAATCTTTAGCCATAAACAGATTTTTTTTTTTTTTTAATCGATAAAAGAAATCTATATTGATAAAAAGGAGACTACATCAATGCAAAGGAATTTGGATCTAACAAAGCTCCAAACTCCAGTTGGTAAGAAATCAACAGAGCGCAGCAAAAACAACAAACTAATCAACATAACAAAACAGACAAAATAGAAAGAACAGAACCACAGAAGCACTAAAAGCGGTGATGCCACCATAGCAATACAGAACAGCTGAAGCTTTGTAGACACCCCATTTTTGACCGACCTTAAGACTCAGACGTCACCGATTGAGCGCTCGATGATGTTGCATACTGTGCTCGTTCCGAAGTCTCAGAGTCGTGGGCGCTACCGCCTTCTGAACCCTCTTCTTTACCTTGTCTCGGTTTGCGAACCAGACTCGATTTTCTCTGTTTTCTTTCACGAGGAAGAGTGGTCTGTAGACTATCTCCGGTGGCGAGTATTTGCATTTCGTGGCCGTGAGCCATTACGCCATTTTGAGCTCCGGTTCGATTTTGGGACCGTTAGGCCGTCTTTCGGCTCGGGACCGCCCAACCATCTCCGAAGTTCTCCGGTTTTGGCTTGCACCATCGCTTTATAGTTCCGAGGAACACTGGGGTCTCTGAAACCCACTTCGCAGCCGAACACCACTTCCGGTGCCCGGCAGCCCATTTTCGGGACCCCAAACTGCGCGGTTTTGGTCCCGAGCATTCATTTTGTATCCGTTTTCTTCGGTTTTTGGCAAAGACCTCTGTTTTATAGTTCCAAGGAACCCTGGGGCCCCTGATGCCCACTTCGTGGCCGTATGCCACTTCCGTGCTGTGGCGGTTTGGGACCGAATCGCGCAGTTTGGGGCAGCATTCATTTTGCATTGGTTTTCTCGATTTTTGGCAGAACCTCTGTTTTGTCATTCCGAGGACACAAGTTTCAGATATCCACTTATTGCCATATGCCACTTCCACCTGACCCATTTTCGATCCCAATTGCTCGGTTTTGGCCCCGCGTTGATTTCTCATTAGTTTTTGTTCAAATTTGGCGGTACCTCTTTTTTCAACACCAGAAGATCCTTTGGGGTGGGAGGCCAGCAATTATCCCGGATAGCTGTTCGCTCCTCAGAGCCCGTTTTCTCACTTAGGGCCAATGTTGAACACCCTGGGGGTATTTTCTTCCAACCAAAGCTACATATCTGTGATCAGGGGACATGGGAGGACCCTAAACAAGCATGGTCGGCCAGAAAATTGGAAGTTCATTTTTGGGCCTCTCCTTCAAGCTCTATGTTGTGGCTCCTGCTTCAGTGTTGCCAAATTCCAACTTTGGATCCTTGTTCTACACATCTTGGAGGACACAAAAAGAAGGTGGTCGGCCAGAAATTATGCAGTTCATTTTTGAGCCTCTTCTTCAAGCTCTATGTTGTGACTCCTGCTTCAGAGTTGCCAGATTCCGATCCTGGGGCCTTATTCTACACACTTGGAAGGACACCTTTGCATGGTGGTGGCGTAAAATCATCACTTCATTTTTGGGGTGGCCGGCGGCCATGGTGGGTGGTGGCCTACCAGTGGGGTGGCCTACCAGATTCTTGCTTTCGCTGTTCTTGTCCGGATATTTTTGTCAAAATATCACCCCATCCGGGGGATATTTTGGGAGGAAAGCTTGGATGCTTCTCCTCCCTTTTACACCTTTTCTCCCTTATTTAAAGGGCTGACTCCTTTGCCTAGGTTACAAAATTGTCTTCAAGAACACTTAAGCAAAAACCCTAATCTCCATAGCCAAAACCTTCAAAAAAGCTTCAAGTCTTGCTTGATTTCTTCACCAACACCTAGCCTCACCATTCCAACTTCGATTCCAGCAGCAAGGAAGTGTTCTTCAGAGGTCAAGAGGCTACAAATCCAAGCCAAGAAGCAAAGAAAGACAAGTCTTCAAGGGTAAGTCTTCAAAACCAACATTTAGGGCTTTTTCTTGATTCATTTCTCTACTCCAATTGGTTGAGAATTGGGGCTCCGACCCCTACTGGTTTTGTGCTCATATTGATCCCCTCTACAACATTGTAGAAGGGCTCAACTTCATTTGGTGCTTATATATACTAGTTCCTTCAATATTCTTCAAATTTGTTACATTTTTGCATGCTAAAATTGACCTATTTGTGTTTGTTTTTATGGGTCCGACCCCTACTGGTTTTGTGCTCATTTTGAGCCCCTCTACAACATTGTAGAAGGGCTCAACCCCATTTGGCCATTGTATATACCACCTGCTTCAAATTTCATCAAATGTGCCACATTTTGTATGCAATTTTTGACCTATTTCTATTTGTTTTTGGGACTTCGACCCCTACTGACTTTGGTCTTATTTTGACCCCCTTTACATGTCTTATTAAGAAAATTTTGTCATTTGGTGTGTGCTTTGCATGTCTCTTGTTATAGCCTTTTTTTGAGCTCCATTTTGCATGGAATTGTTAGCATGATTTTATTCTGATTTTGGGGTTGCCATAAACTGAACATATGCTTATTTTTGGGCCCTATTCAGTGTTGTAGAATAAAATTTTTCTATTTTAATTTTCTATATACTACTTGCTTTGAAAATCCTCTCTTTTACCGTATTCTTGCGAGCTATTGTTGCTATATCTATGCTTGCATTTTGGCCATGTTTATTACTGAAAAAATGCCATATTTGGGACTGCCTTGCTACTGTTACTGCTGCCATGATCATATTTTGCATGTATAGCATGGCTATAGGCCATTTCGGGGCTTAATTTCACATTTTCGGGATGATTGCATGCTTCGGGTGTCGTTTCGAATTGTTTCGGGGCTGTTTCCCCCTTCATTTAGGTGCTGAAATATGGTTTGCATGTTTGCATGTCATTTCTTATACTATTTGTATCATTTTTGCATTGCCTCGGTTTGCGTGCCGGTGTGCGCGCATTTCGAGGCACTTCATTTTTATCCGCTGGCAGTCTATGTGAGTGCGGCCGAGGTCCTCTCGTGTTGGCATAAGCCCAATCGGCATTTCGTATGCCTTTTTACGCATTCTTCGATTTGCGTGTCCGTGGGCACGCGTTTCAAGGCAGCTTTGTTTTTATCCGACGGCCTCCTATGTGAGTGGGCTGAGGCTCTCCCATGTTGGTGTAAGCCCATCGCGGCATTCCGCGTGTCATTTTATTGCATTTCATCATCGCCTCGATTTGCGCGCCTATGGGCACGCGTTTCGAGGCACTTCGGTTTTATCCGATTTTCATCTTTCATCATCGCCTCGATTTGCGCGCCTGTGGGCACGCGTTTCGAGGCACTTCGGTTTTATCCGATTTTCATTTCATCATCGCCTCGATTTGTGCGCCTGTGGGCACACGTTTCGAGGCACTTCAGTTTTATCCGATTTTCATCTTTCATCATCGCCTCGATTTGCGCGCCTGTGGGCACGCATTTCGAGGCACTTCGATTTCATCCGATTTTTATCTTTCATCATTGCCTCGGTTTGCGCGCCTGTGGGCACGCACTTCGAGGCACCTCCTGTTTTATCCGATTTACCTGTCATATCATCAACTCGATTTGCGTGTCCGTGGGCACATATTTCGAGACATCTCATCTTCGTAGCATTGCGCGTGCTAGGTTGTATGTTAGTTGCATTCCATGCATATCATGCATATTGCACGGGAAACGAGGTACATTCTGTACTCCGAGTGACGGAGTGTGTCTCAATTCCCCAGTCATCGACACTCCGGATTACCCATGATGGAGTTAAGTTTTGTTGTAGCATTCATCCTTATATTGAGTTGTGCAATCCGGTTCCTCGGCCATCATGCATCGGTATGCGTGATTGGTGGCACGAGGATCGAGGCATGCATATATTTGTGAAAATACATTGCTATGCCCTTTTCCTGCTCTCTGTTACAGCGAAATCGAGGATCAACAAATTTCCGGAGTCCGGCGCGCATTCCGAGAAATATTGCAAACAGAGGCTAATTGGGGCATCCCAGTGGATTTCCGCCCGAGGCAGTTTAGCATACACTAATTCATCAGAAGCAAGGCAGTCCCTGGCTTGCATGCCAGCTTTACAGCTTTCCTAGTTTAATCTGTTAATTAAATTAGAGATTTGTAATATTGATTGTACATTTGATCAGTATATTCTTTTTATTGATGCAGATATTTATTCGGACCCTCTGCGTGAGGGCAAATTTGTAATAAGGGTGTGTGAGTGTGATGTATGTCTTCCAATCCCCATTTCTTTCTCCCTTTTATTTACCCGCTTTGGATGGTTAGATATAGGGCATATTTCAATTAGCATACAGTATGACAGCATGTTTGCATCATTCATCAGATTGCACGCACGACTCGGCAAGATTATACAAACTGCATCTGTATTTCAATTCCAAATTGAATACTTGATAGCTGTAGCATTCCATATGCCATGTTTAGGATAGCCGAGCCTGCTATAGTTGCATTTTGCATGTGTTGCATTAGGCATCTCAGTATACTTAGGATTCATGCATGATTTCTAATCGGTTTTTGTTTTGGCTTGGAGTACTCGGTAAGTTTTATGCTTTAGCATACTTGCATGCGTGTGAGTGTTGCCATGATAGCATGCTTACCATGAGGCTATATGCTTATATGATATAACTGCCTTGAATGCCTGTGGGTGGAGGTTGAGTTATCTGAATTGGGACAATTCGATGATTGTTTGTTTTAAGCCCACTAGATAGTGGCAAAATCATGTTTTCTAAGCCCACCCGAGGGTGGCAAATCCGCGTTTTAGCCTACCTGCGGGTAGCACCTTCACACCATTTTCAAACAAACAAACATGAAATGTTTTGTTCCAATTCAGGCGACTTGGTCTATACTTGTTTGCTGCGAGCATCACATAGTAATCCTAGGCTAATAACCGGAAGAAGAGCATACAAAGTTTTCAAAAACAGATATCATGGTTAGTAGAGGCGGTCTTTGGCCAAGGAGAGGGTGCTCACGATGTGACCTTCCTAATCGTACCCAAGTTCGAGCCAACTTTGGTGATGACAGACACGTGGCCTTCGGCACCGAGTCGTGGTTTCCTAAATTTCCCATTTTAAAATATTTAGGTGGCGACTCATTATCCGCAAAGCGATCCATGTTTGGCACTTCTTTCAAAAAATCTGTTTTTCTTCAAAAGCGATTTGCGGATTTGGACTCTTTGGTTCAAGATTGAGAACCGCAACAAAATCGAGTCCGAACTTGGCGAGGTCCTCAAGCGTTATTCTGATTTCTGGCGACTCTACCGGGATTTAGAGAACTTGACTCGAACCCATGATATCTGCTGACTACACTTGTGTGTTTCTTTGCATTGCATTTGCATTGGTGCGCCTAGGACACCGTGTTTGCCATCTGCTATTCTGGCGGTTTGGGAGGCTTGTCTTGTCAAGGCATGTCCATAAGGTTGATCGGTTACGAGCTCGCCAAGATAGAACACAAACCCGGTTTCTTACCGGCACCCTTTGACCATTCGACCTAGTGCATATTCGATCCATAGTGACCATTCCAAACTAGGGCGTGTCGCTTACCGCTTATAGGTTGATTGAAGCCATTGTGTGCGTAGTGAACCCCTAGTTCGACGAAATAGGGCGAAACCCTACCCCAACATAGGGGTGTTTTGGTTCTCACTTATCTGCTATGTTCTTGTTTGAGTGTGTCTCTGAGAATGCATGTATCAAGATGAGTTTGGGCATCGAACTGCAGGCATCGCTTTTGAATTTGGGAAATCGAACTGGGCATTATCCAGTGTTTGAGAATCAGTTGTCCGCGGATATCAGATTCAGTTTATGAGAACAGTGATACAGGAACAAGGATCAGTGGTTGAGGACAGTGTATTTCCAGCTTATCCAAACTGTGTGTTGTATGCTCGACTGTGTGTTGTGTGTATTTAAATTTAAGCTGTTATGCTGCCCGTTTTTCTGGTCATTTATTTCCTTTTGCTTTATTATCTTTTTGCTAGGACAGTTTGTAGCACCATTGCTTCCGAGCCAGTCGATACTCCCCAAGCAATCTGGACACGAGGTCGCCGACTCAACCGATCCGAGGATCTAGTTGACGGACATCCAGTGTTTCACTCACTACCCCCTGTTATCAGAAGGAGGCCGAGAAGGCACAGTATATCAGAGCACAGATCACCAGAACAGCAGTCTACTATAGTGTCAGATAGTCGGGTTGATATTCCTCTTTCTGCTATAGAGATACACCTGCCAGTTATTCCAATGGAACAACAGAACACAGCAATGGAAGCGATGATGCGCCAGATGAGTGAGAGCATGAAACAAATGCAAGACGATGCTATCCGCCAGGCGGAATTTTCTAAACAAAGCGTCATGGCCCAATGATCCGAGTTGATCACAGTTACAACAATGACGCCAGATCTGCTTCACACCAGTCCCTCCTCCACCAGAGCACAAGATGTCCTCCTCCACGGGGCCCCATTACTGAAAGCGATTAGCTCGGGTCAATGCCCTTCCAAATCTGCAGAATACCCAGAATACCCTCCTAAACCCACAGAACCCTCCGCCTAACCTCCAAAACACTCAAGAGGACACGGGTCTTCCAACGGGGCTGGCTCCGCCCCCGCTTATACCACAACTGTCCAAAAACATTACACAGACCTACCCGGACGCTCCATTTGAGTTCGAGGTAGACCAGACAGCTCTGAAATTGAGCAAGTTGGAGAAGCTCTTCAAAAAGTCTCAGGGGGTGAAGGCCATCCCAGATATTGAAGACGGTTATACTGATGTAGCCGTGACATTGCCGGACAGATTTAAGATGCCCCAGATCGATCGCTTTGACGGATCCGGAGACCCTATAGTTCACCTCCGGCTATTTTCAGACGTCTTAAGACCAATGGGCCTAACCCGACCGCAAAAGCTTTCTTTGTTCGGTCGAACCCTGTCGGGCGTGGCATCCACTTGGTATTCGAAGCTGGAAGATCAGGTGAAGATAAACTGGGATGAGATGGCCGAGGCCTTCGTGGCACAATATTCATACAACACGCAGATCGAGATCACAACTCGTGATCTCGAGATGACGAGGCAAGAGCCCAAAGAATCTTTCTCTGACTTTGTCACCCGGTGGAGGGCGAAGGCATCGATGATGACCTTAAGGCCGACTGACAGAGATCAGATCCGGATGATTATGCGCAATCTCCAGCCGGCATTAATGAAGAAGATGATTGTAGTTCCCTTCCCCACCTTCGCAGATCTGCATGATATGGGTATGCAAATAGAGGATGCGATGAAGCAGGGTCTGTTTGACCAAGATCGGGATCAACCCCGGAGAACATTCAACCGTGGTAATAATGCAGGCCCAAGTGGCTCTTCCAATACAAGAACTTCAGAGGTCGGAATGGTCACCACCAATCCCCCTCCCCAACCAAGGTCCGCAGCGGCCACACTTTTTTCTGATGCCTCTGGGAGCAGTGACCAAGCTTCAAGGTACCAACCCAGAGGTCAACGAACCTTCTCCCCACTACACATGCCTTTGTCTAAAGTCCTCGGGGTTCTAGTCAGAAAAGGGCATCTTAAACCCTTGGAACCGAGGCCCCCTCCAAATCCACTCCCACCTTCCCACAATCCAGCCAAATATTGCAAATATCACCAACAAAGATGGTCATGACACCGACCAATGCTATAGGTCCATGAGGTTCAAGATCTCATTGACAAGAACATCATTCTACCTCCTCAAGGACCCAATGTCACAAACAACCCACTCCCCAAACACAACCAAGATCCACCAAAAAGAGTCAACCTCATCCATACGGGGGTCGCTTCATATGATCCCAGTATCTATATCACTCCCTCCCACCTACCCAAGCCAAAGGTGTTCCTCCCTGATAGCACGGACTTGTGCATGATGGACACCTCCACACCCCAACCTGAGCCAAAGGTGGTGACCACCGAGAATGGAACAGGGCAGGCTTCCGAGAAGAGCAAAACTGTTAAGTCAGGGGTGGAGCAAACTGAGAATTTAGCTGGCAGAGCTTATGATCCGAGTGGATATATCTTGTCAACGAGCCAGTCTAAGCTGAGTATGGGGTTGCCGAAAGAGGCTGAGTTGTGTATGATCCGGGGGGATAAGCTTGAATCGTGAGGATGATCGACGGTTGAAGAGGGCTTCGCCAATCTCCAATTTTTTCAACGATCAAGAATCGGGATGCATCCATCAACCGGTTTGAATACTGAGTCGCCAGGTCGTCGGGTGGTTGGATAATCAGCCTGATGTTGTACCATTTGTGGCCGGAAGGGCCGAGGATCAGATTAAATTGCCGGAGAGTGCCGGTAAGAAGAATTCTGCTCGGGACCAAGATATTTTGAAAACCGAACAATTGACACTAGAGGAGCAAGAAAAGAGATGGGATTCTGAGAGAGCCCGAAAAGCAAAGAACCATGAGGAAGTTGAGAGTGCTGTGGGCACGAAAATTGAACATGCTGTGAGCATGCGGGAGGAAAATGCTGAGAGCACAAACAAGCGGAACTGCATTGTGCTCGCTAGATGCTAATGGAATGTGGTGGGAAGATGACGACTTGTATCTTGCCCACACAGACGAAGACTGGGCAGGTGGACAACCGGACAGCACCTGGTACCTCGAAGAGGTGGACCATATGACTAGAAGTGGGCGGTATTTCAAGCCCCCACCTTGATCAACCCGAGGTATCGTGGAAAGATAAGGAGGCGTAAAAACGAAAGAGAAGCAAGTGGAAGAAGAGGTCATTAAAGCAAATAAAGAAAATACAAGCAGACATCTCCATCTGGGACCGCTTGGCCGAGGTGCACCGGCAGTCGCCTTATCTGCCATGGACTAAGCTCTAACTCCATTGAAACTACGCCGAAGCAGTTAGTTAATTTGGTCTTTCGGAGGAGTTTTCCTGCTGACCTTTTCGGACAAGGAATTGCCGCCGAGGCGTGGATCACACAGACCTCTCTACATCTCTGAGAATGCAGATAAATGGATTCGGTGGTGCTTGTTGACCCGGGTCCGCTTATCAACGTCTGTCGGCGTAACGGCGTATGCAATTGGGTTAAAGCCTGCGGACTTTACATCGACTACTCAAGTGATCAAGGCCTATGATAATACAAGTAGGGATGTCCTGGGGACAGTAAAAATCCAAACCAAGATTGGGCCTGGACAACACGAAGTGGGTTTTCATGTCTTGGAGGTCCTACTTCCTTTAACATGCTTTTGGGGCGACCACAGTTTGCATCGGTGAAGGCCGCCTCATCTACTCTACATCAAATGGTGAAATACCCCTACGGAAAGGAGTAGCCATTGTTTTCGAATTCATCAATCCATTCCTCCGGAGGTATCTACGCCAGTCCTGGAGATCGAACACGGCATGGAGGACATGTTTATATCGGGATTTACTTTGGCTGAGGCCCGGGTGGTGCAAAACATAATGGCTGTGAATGAGGGTTTGTATGTCAGCGCTCAAGCCGTCTACCTCATGAACAAGCTCTGAGATATCCTCGATGGGATTGGGAAGAAGCGGCGGAAGGCGTCGCAGGCGTTGGCAGTGCCACATAATCCACATACCTTTGAATTGGGTTATCGCCCACCAAAGAAGATCGGGCGAAAAGGAAGAAATGGCCGGCGGGGCAGTGGGAAGCCTTTTTGATCTAATGCACAGCCCATCTGGTACCTGAGCAGACGGCGTCCGGGAGGAAGATTTTCCCTTTTACGGCTTCCCAGAGCCATGGTTTAACGCGGAGGAAGCGTGCATCGTTTCAAATCTTCTTCGACCGCAACTATCCGGGGATAGCGTTCTGCGCCAGACCGAGGCCCAATAAGCGAGGCGAATCAATTGAATTGGAAATGGGGGTAATCGCATGTCTCCTCTCGATCCTCCGATCGACCAAGATTGCTTGGGAATAACTTCATAGTCTCCATGATTGGGGATGAAAGCAGGAGCCAACCGGCACTATCTTGGACGATCGATCGCACCTCCTCATTTGGCAAGACGAGGAAGGATTCTTATCCAGCGATTAGTCGGTGTAGTGGCCGAATCTGATTCCACCGAAGTCTTGTGGTCGAATCGATTCCACCGATCATCTGAGTCTGCAGTACTCTGGGGTGTCAACCCGGATGCCACAGTCCTGTCCAGGTCGTCTTTTCCTTTTCATTTGAGTCTGTTGTAACCGGTGAATTGGACGATTTGGATGACCTTAATGAGAATGAGGTGAATGGGGTTTCCGGGTACTTTTCAGGCCCTAATTTATTGCATTAATTCAGACTTTCAAAATTTTGATCAAAACGACGAGGACGAAGTCCCTCCGGTTTTACAACGACTAATTGAGCAAGAGCAAGAGAGGTTTGTTAAACCCTTAATGGATGAAATCATTTCTGTGAATATTGGTACTGAGGAGGACCCGCGGCTGGTCCAGATCGGGTCCACGTTGTCTTCAGAGGAACGCGAGCGCTTAGTCGCTTTATTAAAAGATTTCAAAGATGTTTTCGCGTGGTCCTACGAAGACATGCCTGGAATCGATCCTGAGATTGTACAGCATCGGATCCCCCTTGACCCCGAGGCCCGACCTGTCAAACAGAAGCTCAGAAGGATCCGCCCGGATTGGGCTCTCAAGATCAAAGAAGAGGTCACCAAGCAAATTGACGCAGGCTTCCTGCTAGTATCTGAATATCCGACTTGGTTGGCCAATATTGTTCCGGTGCCGAAGAAAGATGGCAGGATCCGAGTGTGCGTGGATTTTAGGGATTTGAACAGAGCTAGTCCGAAGGACGACTTTCCCTTGCCACACATTGATGAGCTAGTGGACTTCACTGCAGGGCATGCATTGCTCTCATTCATGGATGGCTTCTCGGGGTACAATCAGATAGTAATGGCGCCGGAAGACAGAGAAAAGACTGCATTCACTACCCCGTGGGGAACCTACTGCTACCGGGTTATGCCGTTTGGGTTGAAGAATGCTGGGGCTACTTATCAACGAGCCGCGACCACAATATTACATGATATGATCCACAAAGAGGTTGAGGTGTACGTGGACGACATGATTGTCAAGTCCAAAGAAAGAGAGGGCCACTACACCGCCTTGCACAAATTTTTCCAAAGGATTAGGGAATTCCGGTTGCGGCTAAACCCTCAGAAATGTACGTTTGGTGTTACAGCGGGGAAAATGCTGGGGTTTCTGATTACACAGAGGGGCATCGAGGTCGACCCTTCCAAAATCAAGGCCATCTTAGAAATGCCACCACCGAGGACTGAAAAGGAGGTGCGAGGCTTTCTGGGTAAAGTGCAATTCATAAGACGGTTTATTTCAAAACTAACCTTGACTTGTGAACCACTTTTTGGTCTTCTGAAGAAAGGCAAGAAGTTTCAATGGGACGGCCGATGTCAAGCTGCATTTGAACAGATTAAAGAATATCTACAGAACCCACCCGTTTTATCACCAGCAGAACCAGGGAAACCGTTGATTTTGTATCTGTCAGTAACTGAGACCACGATGGGCTGCATGCTTGCACAAGAATCTGAAGATAGGGTGGAGAAAGCCGTCTACTATTTGAGCAAGAAAATGCTAGAGTATGAGACCCGGTATACGCCACTGGAAAAGGCTTGTTTGGCTTTGGTATGGGCTACCAGGAAGCTGCGGCACTACCTGTTAGCTCACTCTATAATGTTCGTTTCACGACTAGATCCCATCAAATATCTTTTCAAGAAACCAGCGCTTACGGGTAGGCTAGCTCGTTGGTTGCTGTTGCTCTCCGAATTTGATCTCACATATGTGATGCGCAAGTCAGTGAAAGGAAGAGCGGTGGCAGAGTTCCTTGCCGACCATCCGGTCGAGGGGGATGAAGCAGTTGAGTATCTATTCCCAGATGAATCAATTCTGCATATCGACGAGGAAACTTGGACAATGTACTTTGACGGAGCGTCAAATCAACATGGGTATGGGATAGGAGTGTTGCTGATAGCACCCGACAATTCCCGTATCCCTCTAGCCTTCAAACTCCGGTTCAAAGTCTCGAATAATGAAGCAGAATATGAAGCGTGCATTGCTGGTTTGGAAGCAGCCCTAGAACTAGGGGCAAGACGGCTGAACGTCATTGGGGATTCGAACCTTGTTGTGTCTCAAGCCAAAGGAGACTGGAAAGTAAAAGAGGAAAATATGATGATGTATCACCAAACCTTGGATTTGTTGATTCCTCGGTTTGAGAAGCTGAATTTCGCTCATCTACTAAGAGAGAACAAGAAGTTCGCAGACGCCTTAGCAACTCTATCATCAATGATAGACATCTCGTGTGGAGTCCGGATGCGTCCAGTCATCATCGATCAGAAATTTGTACTTGCTTATGAGTCAGTTGCAACCATAGATGAGGTTCAAGACGAACACCCCTGGTACTACGACATCTGGAACTTTTTGGAGAAAGAAGCATACCCGCCAGGGGTAAATGCCAAAGACAGGAGGGCAATCAGAAGAATGTCGGTTCAGTTCATCATCTGCGGGGGTAAACTGTATAAACGAGGTCATCTGGGAATGCATAAACTGTGTGTTGATGCTGAAGAGTCCAGGCGTCTGATGGAAGCCATCCATGGAGGTGAATGTGGTGCACATATGAATGGGGTGATGTTGGCACGGAAAATCCTTAGACAGGGTTATTACTGGTCCACCATGGAGGAGGATTGTATCGGTTTTGTTCGGCGATGCCACAAATGTCAGATCCATGCAAATCGCATGAATATCCCGCCGTCAAAGCTGTACAACATGACTTCGCCATGGCCATTTTCAGTCTGGGGAATTGATGTGATCGGAGCCGTCACGCCGAAAGGGTCGAATGGGCATGAGTTCATCCTTGTAGCGACAGATTATTTTACAAAGTGGGTTGAGGCCCAATCTTATGCAGTGTTGAAAGCTTCACACGTTGTAAAATTCATCAGAAACAACATTATTTGTCGCTACGGAGTCCCGAATGAAATAGTTTCAGATAATGGTTCCCACTTCAAAAAGGAAGTGATTGATTTGTTGGAGAAATACAATGTGGCTTTTCGTAAGTCATCTACTTACCGGCCGCAAACCAACGGAGCAGTTGAGGCCGCCAACAAGAATATCAAGCGCATATTGCAGAAGATGGTGGAAACCTATCGACCGGCCGCATAAGCCGCCGCTTGCTCTGTGGGGGTTACAGACTTGATCGAACTTCTATCGGGCGACTCGTACTCATTGGTCTATGGGATGGAGGCCGTTCTGCCAATTGAAATTGAGGTCCCGTCATTACGAGTATTGGTTGCCGAGAAGTGCAGATTGGCAATGAACAGATTTGAGGAACTCATGCTTTTTCGATGAAAGGAGGTTGAAAGCACTGCACGTTCAGGTTATCAACGCAGAATCGCCTGCTTTTAACAAGAAGGTTAAGTCCAGAATTTGAAAGAAGGAGATTTGGTACTCAAAGACAACCGAGCTCCCATCCACGACCCAAGGGGCAAGTTCGCACTCCAATTGACCGGGTCCCTACATCATCAAGTCAATCCGTCGTGGAGCTGTGGTTCTGATGGATCTAGATGGCTTGGAGTTTTCCCAACCGATCAACATGGACAAGTTGAAGAAATATTATCCCTGAGAGGCTCGCTAGGCCGAAAACCCGAAAGGGCGACCTAGGCAAAATTCAGAGCATAGAAAATTTGAAAATTATAAAAACTGAGCTCGCAAGGTTGAAAACCCGCAAAGGGCGGCCTTGGCAAAAGTTAGAGCGCAAAAGGAGAGCAAAAATACTCGAGCGAACCTGAGCCTGAACTACGTAAGACTTGATTCCCATCTTTGGGATACGTAGGCAGCTTCATCCTGAAGTTCAGTCACAATCTTTTCCCCGATCAACTTTGTCCATTTTGATCATCTCAGTTATCTTTATTCATCAGCATTTACTGTGATCTCCTGCAAAGGTCGTTTCAAACTAGGGGCAACTTTCCGCTAAAGGAGTGTTCCCAAGATCATCCAAACTAGGGGCAACTTTCCGTTGCTATGAATCGCCGAAGCACCTTTCAAACTAGGGGCAACTTTCCAGTTGCTAGGATTCGGGGTTGTGCATCCCAGTGACAGATCTCAGGCGTGTCCAGTTCTGATCCATATCGAAAATAGTTTTGAAAAGTTTTGATAAAACTTGACTTTGCTTGAAGTAATCTTTTCACAGCCAAGACCATTTTTGGACCAAAAGCGAAGAATTTTCAGTACCACAACTTTCAATTTCATTGATTTCAAAACAGAGTTCTGTTGCTCTTGCATACAATTGAAGTTGCTTTTTATTACATTCATAAACGAAAACTTGAAAGCACTAATAAGGCAATAAATCTGGGGCATGGTCAAGTCAGATGTCCCTGCGCCCCCTCCCAGAGCTAGTCGAAGCCTCTAATGCCAGCTTAGGCCCAACTTGTGCTTCTTCATTGAGCCAATCCCAGCACTCATCAGACAAAGTGCAACTGAAGACAGGGGCAGGGGACAAGAGCTCTCTAGTCCTCCAAGCTGTAATATGCCGGGCAAGATGTGCACCTCGAACTGGGAATGTAGCTGGATATTCTAGTCCCTCCGGAGGGCAAGTCTGATCATGACCAAACTGGCGCAGAATGCGGAATGGAAAATAGAATACACAGTGAGTTAAGCCGATCAGACGGATCCCGGTAGCCAGGAACATGCTGTAGCTCATCGCTGGAAGATTGAGCCAAGGACAGCGCCACGCAATTCGATCTGCCGATAAGTTGCACATCCACTCAAACCACCAGCTCTCATCAGGAGCATTAACTAGGCGTTGCCGAAAGAAGTAGCCGCGGGCTGAATAGACAGGGCAAGAGTCCACAACTTGCAACTTATCCATCAACCATATCTGGGGAGGGATGAAAAATGAGAGAATAAAGAATAGAGAGATGTGCGATGAGAGAAAAGTAAGATAAGGGTTTTGCGAGAAAAATCGAGCCCGAGGGTCGAGTGATGTAAGCAAATACAAGTGAGCTTGGGTGGGAAACATTACCTGTAGCAGTAGTGGACTCCCTGCAAACCTGGTTGTCTCTTGGCGGTAGAAGGCATCTAGACCCATCAGTGTCTCGGCCAAAGTCATGGCAATACAACTCTTTCCTTCCCTCAAGCCTTGAGCGACTTCAATCAAGCGGATGCTAGCTCCTCCGGAGCCCGAGATAAACAGAAAATGGGATAGCATGCACAAGCAGAGGGCATGCTGTCGGAAACCTTGCCAATAGTGGTCGCTGCGATCACCAGCATCAGAGAATCGGTAAATCAGGCTCGGGATATCCAACATCCCATTACCGATCAAAGATCGGGCCATCTGGCGTTGAGACCGCACATTCGCCCTAAAGCTTGGGCGTGGCCGAAACGAGACTGAGGCAAGATCTCTTCTGAGCGTTCGGACTCCATCAAAGCTTGAAAATCTTCAAAAGTAGGACATACCTCTTGCCCTCCGAAGCTGAAGACATGCGTCACCGGATTCCAAAACCTTGCCGCGGCATGGAGGAAAGGAAGATGCAGTGGAGTTCGCCTCAACGTAAATAATGCATTTAAGCCGAAACCCCGGAAATTCAACTTCTCCGAGCCATCTAGAGAAGAAATCCAAGAAGTGAGATTTTCTGTGAGAAATGCTTCCATTTTGTGAGGAAAGGTGATGAAATGAATGAGTTCCAAGAGTGGAGCTTTTATAGAGGGGCAAAACACTATTCAAAGGACACGTGTCACGTTTCGGGATGGGGGGTGGCGACGCCACCTATCCTAGTAGGCCGGCCACCTACTACTTTTCAACTGCGAAATGTTTTCGTCCACGCATTGGTCCTGTTTTGCCCGCCGGAAGAGAGTTTGAAACACTGTCACGCATCGGGAATGTTGAAGGCCTCAATTTCTCGCTTTTGGATACATTTCTCATCCGTGACCGTCTGGCTCAAGTATGTTTTGTTTTGCTTATCGAGTTGTTGTTTTGCTTATCGAGTTGTAAGTTTTGTCGAGCGTCGATTTTGTGTTTTGAGTTGTTACTTTTTCATTACACAATTTTGTTAAGTCTTGTCGATTGAGTCGTTAACATTGTTGTACTTTGTTTATCGAGTTGTAAACTTGCTAAGATTCGCTTTTATTTCTTAGTGAGTCGCTTTTGTTTTGATTTGTTGCGTCGGTTCACTACTCCGAATTCGATAAATACATGAAGCACATTTCATTCAATTCCACTTTGTGCGAAGTAATGCGATGCGATGCTAAGAATTTCAAATACACAATATCTTTTCAACAAATGTTTCATTTCATCATATTTACAAAGAAAATAAAGGTACAAGTTTTACGTAAAATAAACCGCCTAACAATGTGCAAAGTGCTACAAACTACTAGCTAAAAAGTAGAATAAAGCAGAAATAACATCGCGTCTCGAGCGGGAATGGGGAGGCCCTCTCATCCTCTTCTGCGGGATAATCTCTACATCGCCATCACCATCTGGATCGGAGCTGTCATCCTCCGGATCCCCCTCAAGCTCGTCTCCACTCCCGGAACCGAGACCGGAGCCTCCCTCTCCAGGAGATGTATCTGATACATGATCTGCGACCTCCTCCTCCTCGTCCCCAACACTGGGTGCCTCAAGGTCATGAGACGACCCTCCTCCTCGAGCTCCTCGGTAAGGCCGAGATGGCCCAGCTCCTCGAGGCCTAGTACCTCTACCTCTCTGAAAAGGCCCGGGAGGCCCACCTTGTGTCGAAGCATAGACGGGAGGCATCTGACAATGCAAAGTGCAATACATTAGTTCAAACACAAAAAGCAGGTGCAAGTACAGTATGGGAGTGGGGTGTGTGCCAGATGTGTTCTACACAGCCTATCAGTGCAATGGAATGTTTAAAACCAGAGCATTAACAGAAATATGATAAAATGCAAGAAAGATGAAGGGTACCTGGAAGCCCATGATGGACATCTGTGCCTCTCTACGCAGGACCATCCCCTCGAGTGAGGCCACCACCCCGAGCATCTGGTCTATGTACTCCCGAGGTGGCTGCAGACACAAGCTCAACTCATCAATAAATAAGCAACTGCCAAAATGTCTGTGTGACAAATGAAAAATGGTAGAACATACCGGTGGTGAGTCAGGATCACTGACGTATCTGTGACCAGGCGTCGGAGGCTCCATAGGGATCGGAATCGGGGAGGTAGCCCCGTACTGCCAACACGTCAACTCAGTCGGCATCTCTGGCCATCCAGGGTGATCAAGAGTCGGAGGGATTGGAGGAATCGAACTGCCTCTACCCCTAGATGTGCCAGCCCTGCTAGAAGAAGGGATATCTGTAGCATGGGCGCGACTCGAAGATGGTGCGCCAGTAGACCTCCGTGCCGGAGCCCGTACTCCCGTCAAGGGGGGCATCAGATATATGCGGCGGTAGGTGGCGTAGCTCCCCTCAAGGAGATGTATTAAAGCATCACTGCCCTGCATAGCACTACTAACCTCCTCAGGAGATAATCTATCAGCGGTCCGCATGGTGTCTGGAGGCACAGCAGGAGGGTCCTGAGAATTACCCCCCCATATCTGACGCTGAAAGCGTTCCCCCAAGAACCAAGCCCTGCCGACTGGTCCCTCGAGCAAGAATCTGTATTGGGAACTGGTCGACCCTCCGGGGTATTGATGCTCGAGGTCGTCGCCAAAGATCGCCTAAGGTCGCCAAGTGATCTCATGGACAACCGGTGCATAAATCAATTAGAAATGCTGATCAAAGATGAAAATGAAAAGAACTGAGAGTTCTGAAATACCTCTGTCGCCGAACAAGATCAAAGTACTCACGCAGGAAGAGAGAGTCTCTCAAGGCCTCGAGATGCTCACCATCAAACATCAATGAATACGGAGTCGCCGGAGGCCCCGCCACCTCCATCTCCCGAGCTAATGGGAAAGTACACATACACCCACAAATGAAGAGCAATGCGAATATGAGTACAAAGTGCTAAAGGCGAATCACGTAATGCAAAGTGCCGTGTGTGTGCAGTGAACAAGTAATGAGGAGCAAAATGTAAAGCAAGAGGATGAATGTACCTCCCAGCTCCAAGAGTCACGAGTAAGTCCCTCGTGTGAGAGATCAAGGCTCATGTAACAAAGACAGGTAGCCAGTAGCCCAATCATCTTGACCAACCCGTGATAGGTCCACCAGAGCCAAGAGGTACAATCCTACCATGTTCCTCTATCACGAACAAGGTGGTGCCGAGGAGGTACATGAGGAAACCACGGCATCTTGCTCCGCCTCCTCAGAGTCTCAGCTCCATCTGTGGGTCACGAAGTGGGAAGCAAACCAGAGTATCGGACTCTCCCAACCTCTGCTTCACAGGTGTACCCCAATAAGTGCATCCAGTAGCCTCCCACGACCCATATCCTCGCCATAGGAATGGGCCTACCGCCTATGTTCAGGCCGTGAGCATAGCAAAGTCCAATGGGGTCATGGTCATATCCCCAGTCGCAGAAAAATGGAAGGAATTGGTAGTGTCCCACCACCTCTCTGCTAGAGCCGCAAATAAAGTCCTACTGATGAGGCAATGAGATAACCCTCTGCAGAATGGCCCGAATCCTGCAAAGTCAACCAATCCTGACAAATTCCGAAGCTCAAAATACCACTCCCTGGCGACGGAACCATATCCTCAAGATCATGAGAGTGAACCTGCATTTAGAATGAATGCATAGATCAGCAAATGAAGTGAAGATGAGCTGTGTGCAAATGAAGTGAAAATGAGCTGTGTGCAAATGAAGTGAAGATGAGCTGTGTGCAAATGGAGTGAAAATGGGCTGCGTGTTCAGTGAATTTGGTATTTGAACTGCGTGTTCAAAGTCTCAGAAAATCAAGGTCAGGTGTTCGCTTCAAGCTGGGCTGTGTGTTCAGTACATCAAGTTTTGGGACTGTGTGTTCTACTCTTAATCAGTGGGCTGCGTGTTCGCTTCAAATTGGGACTGTGTGTTCTACTCTCGATCAGTGGGCTGTGTGTTCGCTTCAAATCTGGGCTGTGCGTTCAGTACATCAAAGTTTGGGGACTGTGTGTTCTACTCAATCAGTGGGCTGTGTGTTCGCTTCAAATCTGGGCTGTGTGTTCAGTGCATCAAAGTTTAGGGCTGTGTGTTCTACTCTCAATCAAGGTCAGTGTGTTCGCTTCAAATGGCCGTATGCTCGTTACATCAAAGTTTGGGGACTGTGTGTTCTACTCAATCAGTGGGCTGTGTGTTCGCTTCAAATCTGGGCTGTGTGTTCAGTGCATCAAAGTTTAGGGCTGTGTGTTCTACTCTCAATCAGTGGGCTGTGTGTTCGCTTCAAATCAGGGACTATGTGTTCTATTCAATCAGTGGGCTGTGTGTTCGCTTCAAATTTGGGCTGTGTGTTCAGTGCATCAAAGTTTAGGGCTGTGTGTTCGCTTCAAAGCTGGGCCGTGTGTTCAGAAAATCTGAGTTTTAGGACTGTGTGTTCTGCTCTTAGTCAGTATGTGATGTGTGCTCATTTTCAGCTTCGGGTTGTGTTCGGTAAATCAATGTTGGAGCTGTGTGTTCAATTTCTAATTAATGTGCACTGTGCGTTCACAAGTGTTCAGTGAGCCAGGTGTTCATGAAATTCAAATGGCTAAGTCACATGCTCAAGATACAAGTACTATGTCGTAAGTTAAACTGTATGTCTAAGCATGGCAGGGGAATGAAATGCACAAGAGATACAGAGAATAAAGTAAAATACCTCTGCATCATAGGAGAGGTGCTGCTCTGGCTCTCGTAGAAGAAGATCCCCGGGTGCTCGATCGTTAAAATCGATGAAATGACGAAAAGTGGCTCGCGGAAGCCTGTGCACCGCTGGAGCATATCGATCGGGAAAGAAAGGGCGAACCCTTGGAGGCAGTGTCATGAGATCAAAATCATCTCCGGCACCGGGGAAACCTCCACCGAATGGGAAATGACCCGCCATTGCAAGAAATCTGCAAAGAGGAGCAAAAATGAGCAAAATGGGCTAAAATTGGAAAAAGTCAACAAAAGTCAACTCTCGGGAAACGAAAAGTCAACAAAAGTCAACCCCCGGGAAAATTTTCCAAATATTAAAACAAACTTACCTCAAGTGGTGAAAATGAGAAGAGAAGCCTCGGAATCAAAATTTAGCCGGCTTAAAGTGCTTAACGCAGGAAGATTTCGCAGAAACAACTTGCGTGGGAGGCCGAGGGGCGCGTATAAAATGCAGATCTGAAGGAGAAAATGGCTTAGAGAGCAAAAGGAGAGAATTTCACACTTGGGGGAGTGATTTCGGATGGCATTGGAGGTGTGTATATATAGAAAATGCCAAAATGACCAAAATGCCCCTACTTTGGGCAGGTGGCCGGCCGGCCACCTAACCTGGCTGGCCGGCCCCTCTACTTTTTGGCCCTGGCCGATGGCTTCTCCTAGGGTGGAGGCCTGGCCGACCATCTTCCCCCCCCTCCCCTACCTCTCTGCAAATTTTGAGGAAAATCGGAGCTCCCGGGACCCGAAAAAGTTGAAGAAAAGTACACTTTCATGCCAATTGCTCATTGAAACTTTAATTGCAATTATTGACATGTGTCTCATCGTTATTCATCAAAATCGGAATGTATCCTTTTTAAACATGTTGTGACCTCTCCGGAATGTAAATCAGAGGCCGCGATCGAGTTGCCGTCGCTGAAACGCGCGTTTTTCAGCTTGTTGTTGCGCAACAAACGGGCATCCTGATTTGTGCTCATTTGTCATTATTTGGCTCCTAATTTGCATTCTCGTGATTGTTTTGCATCGTCATACGTGTTTCTCTTGATATACCATACTTCTATGCTCGAGCATGCATTGTCACGCGTTATCTTTTCTCGCGTTGTGTTACATCCTTTCACCGACACTGTGTGTGTCAAACTCTTTGAATCATTGGAATCGCATTGAATATATGTTGTTAGCATATTGTTCTTGTTGAATTTCTCTCTTTTGCAGGCACGATATTGTATGTACGGTTCATTTGAAGTCAGTACTGCATTTAATCGCAAGCAGTATCGTATCTTCTCCATGTGAGACGCGACGAGAATTGAATGATTCTCCGCATTCCTAACTGCATGAAATGTAGTCGTTACTTTGCTGCTTTGCATTCTTGCTTAAAACTGTTGCATCTATTTGTCAATACTTGCTTCATTACAGCTTGTTGCACTTGCACAATCACACGCTCGTGCCTATCATTTGCATTCTTGCCCTGCTCAGGGCACACATTTCTGTTTATCCTGTATGATGGTCTAAGTCTTCGGCCTTGCCAAAAATGGGTCGTCTCTGGGCTTTGACATTCACTCGTCACTTCTTGACTTCGAAGTTCACAAAGAGGGGCAATCAGAGACACCCCATTTTTGACCGACCTTAAGACTTCAGACGTCACCGATTGAGCGCTGATGATGTTGCATCTTGTGCTCGTTAAGTCTCGAGTCGTGGCGCCCGCCTTCGGACTTCTGAACCCTCTTCTTTACCTTGTCTCGGTTTGCGAAACAGACTCGATTTTTCTGTTTTTCCCGAGGGAAGGAGTGGTCTCAGACTATCTCCGGTGGCCGGAGTCAGATTTCGTGGCCGTAGGCCATTCTGCCCATTTTGAGCGGTCGATGCCTCGACCGTTAGGCCGTGTGCCTCGGCTCGGGACCGCCCAACCATCTCCGAGTTCTCCGGTTTTTGGCTTGCACCACTGTTTTATAGTTCCGAGGAACACTGGGGTCTCTGAAACCCACTTCGCAGCCGAACACCACTTCCGGTGCCCGGCAGCCCATTTTCGGGACCCCAAACTGCGCGGTTTTGGTCCCGAGCATTCATTTTGTATCCGTTTTCTTCGGTTTTTGGCAAAGACCTCTGTTTTATAGTTCCAAGGAACCCTGGGGCCCCTGATGCCCACTTCGTGGCCGTATGCCACTTCCGGTGCCTGTAGCCGGTTTTCGGGACCCCGAATCGCGCGGTTTGGGCCCCGAGCATTCATTTTGCATTGGTTTTCTCTGATTTTTGGCAGGAACCTCTGTTTTGTCATTCCGAGGGACACTGAAGTTTCAGATATCCACTTCGCTGCCATATGCCACTTCCGGCACCCGCAGCCCATTTTCGGGATCCCGAATTGCTCGGTTTTGGCCCCGAGCGTTCATTTCTCATTAGTTTTTGTTCAAATTTGGCAGGTACCTCTGTTTCAACACCAGGAAGATCACTGGGGGGTGGGAGGCCAGCAATTATCCCGGATAGCCAGTTTCGCTCCTCCGGAGCCCGTTTTTCTCACTTCCGGGCCAATGTTGAACACCCTGGGGGTATTTTCTTCCAACCAAAGCTACATATCTGTGATCAGGGGACATGGGAGGACCCTAAACAAGCATGGTCGGCCAGAAAATTGGAAGTTCATTTTTGGGCCTCTCCTTCAAGCTCTATGTTGTGGCTCCTGCTTCAGTGTTGCCAAATTCCAACTTTGGATCCTTGTTCTACACATCTTGGAGGACACAAAAAGAAGGTGGTCGGCCAGAAATTATGCAGTTCATTTTTGAGCCTCTTCTTCAAGCTCTATGTTGTGACTCCTGCTTCAGAGTTGCCAGATTCCGACCCTGGGGCCTTATTCTACACACTTGGAAGGACACCTTTGCATGGTGGTCGGCCAGAAAATCATCACTTCATTTTTTGGGGGTGGCCGGCCGGCCATGGTGGGTGGCTGGCCGACCAGGTGGGGTGGCCGGCCGGCCACCTTGAAGAAAACTACCTGGCCGGCCAGATTCTTGCTTTCCAGCCTGTTCCAGTTGTCCGGATATTTTTGTCAAAATATCACCCCATCCGGGGGATATTTTGGGAGGGAAAGCTTGGATGCTTCTCCCTCCCCTTTTACACCTTTTCTCCCTTATTTAAAGGGCTGGACAGCTCCTTTGCCTAGGTTACAAAAATTGTCTTCAAGAACACTTAAGCAAAAACCCTAATCTCCATAGCCAAAACCTTCAAAAAAGCTTCAAGTCTTGCTTGATTTCTTCACCAACACCTAGCCTCACCATTCCAACTTCGATTCCAGCAGCAAGGAAGTGTTCTTCAGAGGTCAAGAGGCTACAAATCCAAGCCAAGAAGCAAAGAAAGACAAGTCTTCAAGGGTAAGTCTTCAAAACCAACTTTTAGGGCTTTTTCTTGATTCATTTCTCTACTCCAATTGGTTGAGAATTGGGGCTCCGACCCATACTGGTTTTGTGCTCATATTGAGCCCCTCTACAACATTGTAGAAGGGCTCAACTTCATTTGGTGCTTATATATACTAGTTCCTTCAATATTCTTCAAATTTGTTACATTTTTGCATGCTAAAATTGACCTATTTGTGTTTTTTTTTAGGGGTCCGACCCCTACTGGTTTTGTGCTCATTTTGAACCCCTCTACAACATTGTAGAAGGGCTCAACCCCATTTGGCCATTGTATATACCACCTCCTTCAAATTTCATCAAATGTGCCACATTTTGTATGCAATTTTTGACCTATTTCTATTTGTTTTTGGGACTTCGACCCCTACTGACTTTGATCTTATTTTCACCCCCTTTACATGTCTCATTAAGAAAATTTTGTCATTTGGTGTGTGCTTTGCATGTCTCTTGTTATAGCCTTTTTTTGAGCTCCATTTTGCATGGAATTGTTAGCATGATTTTATTCTGATTTTGGGGTTTCCATAAACTGAAAATATGCTTATTTTTGGGCCCTCTTCAGTGTTGTAGAAGAAAATTTTTCTATTTGAATTTTCTATATACTACTTGCTTTGAAAATCCTCTTTTTTACCGTATTCTTGCGAGCTATTGTTGCTATATCTATGCTTGCATTCTGGCCATGTTTATTACTGAAAAAATGCCATATTTGGGACTGCCTTGCTACTGTTATTTCTTCCATGATCATATTTTGCATGTATAGCATGGCTATAGGCCATTTCGGGGCTTAATTTCACATTTTCGGGATGATTGCAAGCTTCGGGTGTCGTTTCGAATTGTTTCGGGGCTGTTTCCCCCTTCATTTAGGTGCTGAAATATGGTTTGCATGTTTGCATGTCATTTCTTATACTATTTGTATCATTTTTGCATTGCCTCGGTTTGCGTGCCGGTGTGCGCGCATTTCGAGGCACTTCATTTTTATCCGCTGGCAGTCTATGTGAGTGCGGCCGAGGTCCTCTCATGTTGGCATAAGCCCAATCGGCATTTCGTATGCCTTTTTACGCATTCCTCGATTTGCGTGTCCGTCGGTACGCGTTTCAAGGCAGCTTTGTTTTTATCTGACGGCCTCCTATGTGAGTGGGCTGAGGCTCTCCCATGCTGGTGTAAGCCCATCGCGGCATTCCGTGTGTCATTTTTTTGCATTTCATCATCGCCTCGATTTGCGCGCCTATGGGCACGCGTTTCGAGGCACTTCGGTTTTATCCGATTTTCATCTTTCATCATCGCCTCGATTTGCGCGCCTGTGGGCACGCGTTTCGAGGCACTTCAGTTTTATCCGATTTTCATCTTTCATCATCGCCTCGATTTGCACGCCTGTGGGCACGCGTTTTGAGGCACCTCGGTTTTATCCGACTTGCATTTCATCGCGCTCGATTTGCGCTGTGAGACACTTCAGCTTTTATTCGATTTTCATTTCATCATCGCCTCGATTTGCGCTACCAGGCACGCTGCTTTGGCACTTCGGTTTTATCCGATTTTAATCTTTCATCATCGCCTCGATTTGCGCGCCTGTGGGCACGCGTTTCAAGGCACTTCGGTTTCATCCGATTTTTATCTTTCATCATTGCCTCGGTTTGCGCGCCTGTGGGCACGCACTTCGAGGCACCTCCCGTTTTATCCGATTTACCTGTCATATCATCACCTCGATTTGCGTGTCCGTGGGCACATATTTCGAGACATCTCATCTTCGTTGCATTGCGCGTGCTAGGTTGTATGTTAGTTGCATTCCATGCATATCATGCATATTGCACGGGAAACGAGGTACATTCTGTACTCCGAGTGACGGAGTGTGTCTCAATTCCCCAGTCATCGACACTCCGGATTACCCATGATGGAGTTAAGTTTTGTTGTAGCATTCATCCCTATATTGAGTTGTGCAATCCGGTTCCTCGGCCATCATGCATCGGTATGCGTGATTGGTGGCACGAGGATCGAGGCATGCATATATTTGTGAAAATACATTGCTATGCCCTTTTCACGCCTCTCTATACTGGTAATCGAGGATCAACAAATTTCCGGAGTCCGGCGCGCATTCCGAGAAATATTGCAAACAGAGGCTAATTGGGGCATCGAAGGATTTCACGAGGCGATTCAAAGATACACTAATTCATCAGAAGCAAGGCAGTCCCTGGCTTGCATGCCAGCTTTACAGCTTTCCTAGTTTAATCTGTTAATTAAATTAGAGATTTGTAATATTCGGACTGTACATTTCGGACTGTATATTCTTTTATTCGGTCTGTATTATTTATTCGGACCCTCTGCGCGAGGGCAAATTTGTAATAAGGGTGTGTGAGTGTGATGTATGTCTTCCAACCCCCATTTCTTTCTCCCTTTTATTTACCCGCTTTGGATGGTTAGATATAGGGCATATTTCAATTAGCATACAGTATGACAGCATGTTTGCATCATTCATCTCAGACAGCACGCACTCGGCCAAGATCATACAAACATCTCAGATTTCAATTCAAAATTGAATACTTGATAGCTGTAGCATTCCATATGCCATGTTTAGGATAGCCGAGCCTGCTATAGTTGCATTTTGCATGTGTTGCATTAGGCATCTCAGTATACTTAGGATTCATGCATGATTTCTAATCGGTTTTTGTTTTGGCTTGGAGTACTCGGTAAGTTTTATGCTTTAGCATACTTGCATGCGTGTGAGTGTTGCCATGATAGCATGCTTACCATGAGGCTATATGCTTATATGATATAACTGCCTTGAATGCCTGTGGGTGGAGGTTGAGTTATCTGAATTGGGACAATTCGATGATTGTTTGTTTTAAGCCCACTAGATAGTGGCAAAATCATGTTTTCTAAGCCCACCCGAGGGTGGCAAATCCGCGTTTTAGCCTACCTGCGGGTAGCACCTTCACACCATTTTCAAACAAACAAACATGAAATGTTTTGTTCCAATTCAGGCGACTCGGTCTATACTTGTTTGCTGCGAGCATCACATAGTAATCCTAGGCTAATAACCGGAAGAAGAGCATACAAAGTTTTCAAAAACAGATATCATGGTTAGTAGAGGCCGGTCTTTGACCGGGCGAGAGGGGGTGCTCACGATGTGACCTTCCCTAATCGTACCCAAGTTCCCGAGCCAACTTTGGTGATGACAGACACGTGGCCTTTCAGGCACCGAGTCAGGGTTTCCTAAATTTCCCATTTTAAAATATTTAGGTGGCGACTCATATCCGCAAAGTACCATGTTTGGCACTTCTTTTCAAAAAATCTGTTTTTCTTCAAAACGATTTGCCGGATTTGGACTCTTTGGTTCAAGATTGAGAACCGCAACAAAATCGAGTCCGAACTTGTAGCGAGGTCCCTCGCGGGCGTTGTTACAAGCTTCCACAAAACACACCTCAAGCACCTCGAACAAACAGCCTAATCTGATGCAAATTAGAGACAAAATTATGAACAGAGTAATCAACTTGCAAAAGTCATTTGGTCCACAAAGCAATATGCATCTTAATTCTTTCACATAAGTCTTCAACAGTAGGTAGAGCCCCCTTGAATTTACAATCATTTCTTAATTTCCACACATACCAGAGAACCACAAACGGAACTGCCTACCAGATTCTAGATTCCTTTGACTTGAACTTACCTCCAGACCACCAACGCAACAGTCCTTGAACTGAACCAGGTATAGCCCATACCCAATCCCACCACCTTCCCATTATTGACCAACACTCCCAGATCAGTGGGCAAAAAAGTAACATATGTTCTAGAGTTTCCTCCTCAGCATTACAGAACACACAAGAAAAACTAGCAGTAGCAACTAAGACCCCAATCCTTTTAAGGAAAACTGAAATCTTCACCATATCCCTCCAAGCCAGCCAGCAAAAGAATTGCATTTTTTGGAGAGCAGATTAACCCATAACCCTACAGGAACATTCAAACCAAGTCCTTTTGCTGTCACCCACCACTTTCACACAGAGAGCACTGAAAACTGACCTGAGTTGCTAGCTAACCATGAGCAAGAATCTTCAATTTCAGACTTGATTGTAAGGGATGATGTCAGCAGCCTTAATAACCTCTGCAGCTCTTCTTCTTCCCAAACAAATAGCCTTCTTCTAAACTGCAACTGCCAGACCTCTGCATTGCTCTTCTTAGCACTGATTTGATGCAGAGTTTCCTCTTTCTCAGTAGATAAGTGATGTAATCTGGGGAACTCAACCTTCAACCCTCTACTACATACCCAACCATCGGACCAGAAATGTATTCTCCTCCAATTACCAACAGATACTTTAAAATGGTCATCATAAAATTCCCCCAGGTACTGGTTGACTGAAGGCAACTTCACAATGTCTTGCCAAATATTAGACATCCCACATATGTGAGACACAGGTGGCACCCAACCCCCACCAATTCTGCCATACCTAGAGCACAACACAGATTTCCACAAAGCTTTGTCATTTACCATTTAAACAAAATACTCTTATTGGAAAGAATTTATAAAAATATGATTTAATTAAATTTTGTCAATGAGTCTGAAAGGTAAGAGTCTTTCGTTTAATGACTCTTATTAGTCAGAATCGTTTGTTTAATGATTCTTATCGGTTAGAGACATCAATTGTCTGGTCTAGTTAAAATTTCAACCAGAAGCAAGTCTTTCCCGGAAATAAATAAATAAATAAAAATTTACTATAAAACTTTCTTATTTACTAATTTGTACTTATCATAGTATTGAAATAAGTGTTTGCTTCATATTCTAAAGTTTTATTATTACATGTCACAATAATTAGTCAAAAAAATTTATGAGATTTTTTAGTTATTATTATTCCAAAATCCAGCTCACTGATCGATTTAGCGCATTTAATTAGAAAAAAATAAGTATTTATTTTAATTTTAGTAAAAATATATAGGTGTAAATCCCATGGCTTTTAAATTTAACTCCAAAGAATGCAAAATCTCTTTTTCTAGTATTGTTTTTGAAATTTTACAACTATATTTGAATGACAGTAATTTTAAGTGAGAATGAAAATGTTATTCAGGATCTTATGATTTCAGTGTTTGGAATGGATTGAAATGGAAGATCGATTCATTTTTAAGCAGCATTTATATTTTCGAACTAAATAGGAATTGATTGCTCCACTCCCGCAAGGATTCCTAATGAAAGTAAACTCTTAAATAATATGGACACATATATTTTATTGCTTAATTCCCTTACGATTTATCTTATTTAAACATAACCTACATGTAATATATATATAGAGAGAGAGAGAGAGAGAGAGAGAGAGAGAGAGAGAGAGAGAGAGAGAGAGAGAGAGAGAGAGTAAATGGTTGTTAATCATATGAGCCACAAATAAGCATTGTTCTCTAACTCACTCCATTGTATGTCCAAAAAAAAATTTCAAAAGAGAAGAGAAGGGGGAAAAAAATTACCAATTTGGTGTAAAAAAATAACTTGTTTTTAAAACAAGTATCATCTAAAATCTTAGCTTCAATTAAAAATAAAAATAAAAACTCGTGAAAAGAAGAGCAAAAATCTTCTATAGCTATAAATTTGTGTAGTTCAAAACAATGCCCTTTTTGCCAAATATTAAACTATTCATAACAAAAAGTAGTATACACTTACGTTACTACACCACAAAACATCATAACAAAAGACATACGAAAATCTCATAATTTTATTGGTCACAAATCCTCATAGCAAAAAATTGCAATATTCGTAATAAAAACTAAAATGTAGAAAGTAAATGTTTATGTGGTCTCAAAGTCTGATGTATAAAAAAAAGGAGAAAGTAAATGTTACAAATTATATATAAGAGCCACTTTCAAAAAAGAACATGCAACAAGTCTCCCAAAAAATTAGAAAAAAAAAAAAAAAAAACACCAAGAAAAAGAAAAGGCCCTACTATGGTATTTTTGTTGAGGCCATGTTAACGATAAAGTTAAAAAAATATTAAAAATTTAAAAATTTTATGAAATTGTTCTAAATATTTTTAGGGTTTTTTTTTTTTCACCCTTATAATTTGACTCAAATTTCACTGTAGTTTATATAGTTTCAATTCGACCAATTTGGTCTCTACACTTTGTCTAGTTTTAATTTCGTTATTGTAGACATCCCATTTTTGACCGACCTTAAGACTCAGACGTCACCAATTGAGCGCTTGGTGATGTTGCATATTGTGCTCGTTCAGAGATTTCAGAGTCTCGGCTGCGAGTCTTGCCTCCAGACTTCCGGACTCTTTCATGCTTTGCCTCGGTTTGCGAACCAGGCTCGGTTTTCTCAGTTTTCTCTTCCAGAAAGGCGGGAGAGGTCTCGTAGATCATCTCTCAGCGGCCATAGGCTACGTTTCGTGGTCATAGGCCATTTTGACTGTTTGGAGTCCGGTTTCCGATTTTTCGGAGCTGTTGGCCGTGTGCCTCGGTTCGGGACCGCTTAACCACCTCTGTTTGCTTCGGTTTTTGGCATGCATCTTATTTCCTCCCTTTTGAGGGACACTGTGGTCCGAGAGACCAACTTCGTGGTCGAACACCACTTCCGGTGCCTAACAGTCAGTTTTCGGGGCCTCGGGTTGCGCGTTTCGGCCCCGGAACCTTCATTTTGCATCGGTTTGAGTTCATTTTTGGCAAGGACCTCTATTTCATTGTTAGGAAGGTCGTAGAAGGGTGGGAGGCCAGTAATTGTTCTAACAACCAGTTTTATTCCTCCATCGCCCTCCGTCGCCCGTTTTTCTCACTTGAAAGCCAATGTTGACCACCCTTGGGCCACTTTTTCTAGCCCTAAACCACATATTTGTGTTGTAAACACTCGAGAGGCCACCAATATCACATGGCCGGCCAGTAATTGTGTGTGACCCTTTTGAACCCCTCCTAAAAGTGGCATTTTCTCTCTCCTGGTTCACTTTCTCCAGTTTTTGACCACATGGTTGTATTGAGCACACATGGGAGGCCACCAATATGTGGTGGCCAGCCACTAATCTAACTTAAACCTTTTGACCCTTGGCCGGCCGGCCATGGGGAGGACCGGCCGGCCACCTGCAACCTAAATACTAGGCCGGCCTGCATCCTCTCTGATGGCACATTACAAATATCTATCTTGTTTTCCCTCAGATTTTGTATCCGGGAGGCTACCTTTTTGGGGGGAAACTTGAATTGTTTTCTCCCCATTTTTTCCCCTCTTTTTCACCTCTTTTGTCTATATAATCAGACCCTCCAGCTCTCATTTGAAGGGTTAGACATATTGGTTTGAGCCTCCTACATTATATCTCTCTCTCTCTATATTCTAACCATCAAAACCTCCCAAACCCTACACCATTTCTACACCACCACCTAGCACCACACCACAACTCCATTCCAGCAGCTTGGAGGATCTTTTCAGAGCTTAGGAGGCATCTTTTCTCAAGCCAAGAGGTTGCTAAAGTTTGGTCTACAAGAGTGAGCTACATTTCTCCTCTTTTTAAGCTTATTTTGCATGCTATCTAAGCCATACTTTCTTGCACTTTTGGGCTCCAACCCTAACTGAAAATAGCATTATTTTGAGGTCTTTTTCATGTTTGTTTAAGGGTCCTTCCCTGTTTAAGGTCTCTAGCTACCACTTGCCTCTTTAGCTCTCTTGTATGCCTCTTTCTTGCATAGTATTTTAGGCCTATTTATAAACTGTTTTGAGCTCTGTCATAAACTGTAAAGTGGCTTATTTTGAGCCCTTCTTCAATATTGTTGAAGGAATATTCACTGTTTGAGGCCTCCATCTGTCACTTGCCTTTGTATCCCTCTTTTGGCCTTATTTTTGCATGATTTGTTAGCCCCTTGTGCTTGTATTTTTGGGCTTTGGTCCGAACTGTAAATAGCCTTATTTTGATCCTCTCTTCATGTTTTATCAAGGGTATTTTATTTTTGGAGGCTTCCTTCTTACTCTTTGTGTTTAAACCTCCTTTTTGGCCTTAACTTGCATAGTATTTTAGACTTTCTTGTGCACTGTTTTGGGTTTGGTCATCAACTTTAAAATGCCATGTTTTGGGCCCCTCTTCAACATTGTTGAAGGGCCCTCCTCCGTTTGAGGCCATCATCCATCACTTTCTTCTTTATCTCTCTTTCGGGGCCATTTTTGTATGTTGGTTTAGCCCTATTTGTGTTCACTGTTTGGCATTGCTTAAAACTGTAAATATGCTTGTTTTGGGGCTGTCTTGATTCTGTCTTCATACTTCATTTTCAAATAATGCATGCATTGTATAGCTATAGGTCATTCCATGTACCTAATTTCATGTTTCGGGTCTCATTTCATGCATGGGGTGCCATTTTGCCATGTTTCGGGGCTATTTTGCATCACTTTTTGCTACTGAAATTTGCATGCTAGTATGCCATATTCCATGCCTTGTCATGTCTTGTTAGAGTGGCATTCCGTGCCTTAGGTTCGGTCCTCAGTTTGCGTACACGTGTGCACGCATCTCGAGTGTCTCATTTTCACCTAATGGACTCTTATGTGAGTGTGGCTGAGGTCCACTCATGTTGGTGTAAGTCCATTATGCATTGTGTATGCCATTTCATTCCACAGCATTGTGTATGCTAGGTTGTATATTAGCGCATTGTGCATGCCATGTTACCTCGTGCATCATGTATGCCATTTCATAGCATTGTGCATGTTAGGTTGTATCTTAGTTGCATCCATGCATGCCATGCATATCGCATTGTGTTCGGGATAGGAGTTAGCCCGAGCACAGGAAACGAGGTACGTTCCGTACTCCGAGTGACGGAACGTGTCTCAATTCCCAGTCACCGACACTCCGGATTGTCCATGATGGAGTTAGGTCTTAGTTGTATTTTCATGTGCATTCATTCCATATTGAGTTGTGCAATTCGACTCCTCGGCTATCATGCATCGAGATGCGTGATTGGTGACACGAGGATCGAGGCATGCACACATTTGTGAAAATACATTGCCATGTCCTTTTCCTACTCTCTGTTGCAGCAAATCAAGAATCAGTAGTTTTTCGGGGCTTGGCGCGCTTTCCAAAAATTATTGCAAAACAGAGGCTAATCGGGGCATCACAGTGGATTTCCGCGCAAAGGCAACCCGGACATGCATCATTCATCATCTGAAGAAGAGTCAAGGCAGTCCCTGGCTTGCATGCCAGTTTATTGTTTTCTTAGTTAATTTGGTAATTAATTAGGATTTTTGTACATATTTGGACTGTATTATTTATTTGAACTGTACTATTCGGGACTGTATATTATTTATTCGGACCCTCTACGCGAGGGCAATGTTGTAATAAGTGTACGTGAGTGTGATGTATGTCTTCCAACCCCACGTCTTTCTTCCCTTTTATTTACCTGCTTATGATGGTTAAATTAGGGCATGTTTCAATTAGCATACAGTATGATAGCATGTTTGCATTCATTTATCTGTTTTGCATGCACCAAACTCAGCGCATCATACTAACTGCATTTGTATTTCAATTCCAAATTGAATATTTGATAGCTGTTGCATCTCATATGCCATGTTTAGAATAGCCGAGCCTGCTATAGTTGCATTTTTGCATGTGTTGCATTAGGCATTTCTGTATAGTTAGGATCATGCATGATTTCTAATCGGTTTCTGTTTTCGCTTGGAGTACTCGGTAAGTTTTTATGCTTTAGCATCCTTGCATGCGTGTGAGTGACTGCCATGAATAGCATGCTTACCATGAGGCTATGTGCTTATGTGATATAACTACTTGAATGCCTGTGGATGGAGGTTGGTTTGTTTAGATTGGGACAAATCATCAACTGTGAGTTTTAAACCCACTAGATAATGGCAAAATCATGTTTTTCTAAGCCCACCTGAGGGTGGCAAAATCTGTATTTTAAGCCTACTTGCGAGTAGCAAACCATCTTTCAAACAAACAAACATGAAATGTTTTGTTCCAATTCAGGCGAGTCTATACTTGTATGCTGTGCGCATCACATAGTAAATCTAGGCTAATAACCGGAATAAGAGCACACAAAGTTTTCAAAACTAGATATCATGATTAGTAGAGGCCGATCTTTGATCGGGCGAGCGGGGGTGCTCACAAAGTGACCTTCCCCAATCGTACTCAAGTTCCCGAGCCGAGGCAACTTTGGTGATGACGGACACGTGGCCTTAGGCAAACGAGTCAGGATTTCCTAAATTTTCCAAAAATAAAATATTTAGGTGGCGACTCTGTATCTGGCAAAGCAGTCCATGTTTGGCACTTCTTTCAAAAATCTATTTTCTCAAAACGATTTGCCGGATTTGGATTCTTTGGTTCAAGATTAAGAACCGTGACAACAATCGAGTCCGAACTGCAGCGAGGTCCCCCGCGGGCTTGCTACAGTTATTCCATCTAAATTAATGGTTAAAATTAGTAATTTTGAGAATTTGTTAAGTTGTAGGTTAATATTATCAATTTTGGGACACTTATCAATTTTTTAAGGTGTATACGTAGATAAAATTAATAAAAATTTAGATGAAACGACCAAATTGAAACTAAACTTGAATTACTAAATTGTTCGAATTGAAATTATAATGATTAAAGTAAATTTGAGTCAAATCATTGAGTGAAAGTGTAACTAACCCATATGTTTATATATTTTTTATACATTACAATACATTTTTTTTTATCAGCAAAAGAAAACTCTTTATTGATGATAACATAACGAAATACATCATGGCATACATCAACAAGGAGGGGAGGCAAGAGCAAAAAGCATCATTGTAAACCTTCCTAATCCTAACTAGGTTGGCACTAAGAAGAATGCACAATCATCTGCTAGCTCAAACCAACAAGTTGATGAGAAACCAACCAAAAGAGGGAAAAAGCAAAAAACAAAACAGCAGCACCAGTGCTTCTCCAAACCAACCAAGATCTAAGCAAAAACAGAACATAACTCCTTCCCTGCTTCACTCACACAGCAGCAGCACCAGGAGCAGGACACCTATAGCAGCAGCCTCCTCCACTGCTTCACTCACAAAACAGACCAGTGCAAGAACAGCTCCAAGCCAACAGCAGACTTTTCACTCCAATACAACAGCAGACTTCTCAGTCCAATACAGCAGCAGATGCAGAACAGATGCAGCAGATGCTACTCTCACACAGCTAGAGATGTAAGAAAAATCGAAAAAACCGACTAAACCGATCGAACCGGATCGAACCGGTCATATTTGGTCGGTGTTTTAATATGAATCGGTCTGTTCGGTTTTGGAAATTAATTTTTTTTAGTTTTCGGTTCGGTGCCGGTTTTGGTATATTATACACCGATTTGCACCGAAACCGACCGAATATATTTACATATAATATATATTAAATATATAATGAATATTTTGACTCTATTTGATAGACTTGTGGTTTAGACTTATGGGATGATTGTTTTAAGTTTTGGTTTTGTTTTGATGTCAAGACTTTGATTCTGAAATTATATTTTGTTTCTAATTCTAATTCATAAAAAGTTTCAAGCCTTAGTATTTATTAATTCTTTATTTGTTTTTTTGTGAATGGTTAGATTAGATATGATTAAAATTGTGTACAAATGGCTAATTTATTATTTTTATATAAATTATTTATTATACTATAAATTTATGAAATGGCTTAATTTTGAAAGCATTTAAACCGATTAAATCAAGATGGATCCAACCGATTGAATCGGTGCGGTTTGGTGCGATTTGATAAAAAATTTGGTCTCAGATTGGTTTTCAATATAATAAAATCGATATTATCGGTTCGGTGCAAAATTTTACCTAAACACCGACCGTCCCGAACCGATTACATCCCTACACACAGCAGCACCAGAGCAAAAAACTAAACAGATGCAGCAGCAGAAGTAGCCAATGAAGAAGCCAATTCAGACCAAAACTAACAGCCCACTGCTAAGCCTATCATAACAGATCAGCATTACAGCTGCAATATCACAAGCAAAAGCAACAATTACTCAACAGCAACTCAGCAGATTACAGCAGATAATCCCATAATGCTGTCAATAGATTACAGCAGACAATAATCCCTTAATACAGCAGAAACTCCAACCAACAAACTCTTATAGGCACTTAACTCTCCATCTGTACCATCCTTACAAGTCTTGTTCTCAGCTTCCAATTGGATTGTGTTCTGGATGGGACACTCCAAAACAACCATATAACACAAAACAGAAAGGCCTGAGAGTCCATTCAGCCACAAACAGCATTATAATGCATATTTGAACCTTATCCATTAGCCCAGAAACACATACATTCAACCTCCAATAGCAGCCCATATACCAGCAGAAGCACCCCATGGCAATCCAACATAGCAAACCACTAACATACTAACATCAGACCCACAGCAACCCAGGACAATAACCATAACCCTGCCAGACCTGGAAATGGAGAACCAGGATGACATAGCAGAGGCAAGCAAACAATAGCCTCAGCATTAAACACCTAGATGACATAGCAGAGGCAAGCTGAAGCAGCAGCAAACAATAGCCTCAGCATCCAGATGAGTCCACCCAGATCATACTCTAACATCCACACCCTGATGGTAATGTACTTCATAGCCATACCATCCATGTCAATCACCTCCTAAGACCCTACTTCCTGCAATACACCTTCGCACTTGCCTGAGATTAATCACAAAGTCCTGAACTGCAAACTTATGATCTAAATAGTACGGTCTCATCACAATGCAACCCTGACTTTTATCACTTCACAAATCGCAGCCACATCAGGGTTGGCAGCATTGAACACCACATCATTTCGAAGCTTCCACAGGGACCACAACACAACCAGAGGAATGCCCCTCCAAATCTTTCTCTCCTTACTGCTGAGCACCTCCTCATCCCACCATAAAAGCAGCCCTTCAACAGTTCCAGGTAAGGCCCCTTGGACATACTCATACATCTTTCAAAGTTATTGACAACCCAAAGGCTCTCATTTCTATTTTCCTTTTCAAAAATGCTAGAGATCGTAAATAATTATTAAATATTCTACATAATACTCACACGACTATTGGTCTTATATGATATAAATCGCACCCTCACGTGAGTATTGTATAAAATATTTGATAATTCATTTATAATTCCTAACTTTGCTTTTTCTTTTTTATATATATAAATGAATTGTATACTACACTATTTTAATATAGAAAAGGTGCACGTTAATAAAATTTTTGCAAATACAAGAATATTAAAAATATAGAGACTAAACATGAAATAAAACACAAATGTCTTATTATGTGACATTTGTGTCTTATTCTATATTTTGGCCTATTTTGGAAAGTAGGTTAAAAGTCACTTCTCAACTTTTAACCCACTTCCCTCTCTTACAAAAAAGTAAAAAAAAAAAAATCAAAAACATTTTTTAACTATCTTTCCAAAACACCCCTTAGTTCTTAGTGTACTTAGGCTTCGAAGTGATTTGAGAAGTTGGTTACAAACTAAATTTTTGATTTTTTTTACTATTTTATCATTTTGTGTGTGAAAAATGTGAGGTGATATGATCCAAAATAGATTAAAAGTTAAAAGCTACTTCTCAAATTGCCCCTTAATTTGGAAATTTTCTATAATAGTTAAAAAGTCACTAAAAAATTAAGAAACTAAGTATATAAAAAATTAAAGATTCTCTTTCTTCTTTATTTTTTATACATTTTTTTTATAAAAATTAAAAAATCACTCTAAACCTATTAATTTTTTATCTATTATTTTAATAAAAAAAATTAAAAAATTATTAAAATAATTTATTCTTAAACCAATCACCCTTAAATATATAAGGAGAAAATTGGATTGTTTGGGGGAGAAGGAAAATGAAAAGAGAATAATAATGTGGATGAGTGCAAATCAGAATACGGGAGATAATGAGTGGGACCCATTGATGGGAATCTCAGTAACAAACTTCCTGTGCTCTGTTAAAAAGTGCATTACAAAATATCAGAATACTGCACATTACATCCACTTTCAGAAATTTATATGCAGATCTCATGAACCAAACACTCTTCTCTCTCTCTCTCTCTCTCTCAAAAATTTATCTCATCTTGAAGTTCTTGATTCTGTTCTCTTGTTCTCTGTTGGGTTTCCTCTGTAATGAGCACAACTCATGTTTCTATGTATATTAATTGAAGAATTCCCTTTATGGGTTGTGCTTGAACCGCTTTCAATCTATTTCCAGCTGAAAATTTCCCATCAAAAGGTTAGGGTTTTTATAAATTTGATCTTCACAGCTTTGTAGAACCAATCTTTATCAGTTTTGACCTGGTCTCAATGAATTCCTTTTGGTACTTACTGTCCTTTGCCATGTTTATGTTTCTTTTTTAACATGGTGCAGAGAGACAAAGACCCATAAATATAGGAGAGACAACCAAACATCAAAATCAAGTGATCCAGAAAGAAAAGAAAAAGAAAAGGAAAAAGAAAATGTATGAAGAGACTGCTTGCTTTGATCCCAACACCACTATGCAAGATGGTTTAGCTGAAGATGGTTTTCCACAAAATGTCCCAAATTACACCCCTAGTTTCTCCATGGAAGACCTCTCTTACCATCAAAATCCACCGTCAGAAGAAGTTGCCAGAGCCGCTGCCATGGAAGTGGAGCTTCAGCAGCAAATGGGTTTGGACATGGAGCACTGTTACAACAATAACAACAACATCAACAACAATTTCATTGATACCCATTTGATGCAAGAAGTGGTTCATGACTCTAACCAAGTGTTACAATATGATCAGTCCAATTGGGACAATAGTGTCAACCACGAGATTCAAGAGATGAGCTTTCATAACCCTCCTCATCATCACCAGAGTTTCAATAACTCTTCTTCACTAACAGACAATCCATACCCTCCAACACCAGATCTCCTCAATCTCTTTCACTTGCCAAGGTGTTCACTACCCAATTCATCATTATCTTTCATGAATCCAACCCAAAAATCTGCTAATTTTCAGGCATCATTAGGGTTTCTTGGGGACCTTCCATCAGCAACAGACACCGCGTCCGCGGCGTCGAGTGTAATGTATGATCCTCTATTTCATTTGAATCTTCCAGCCCAGCCTCCTTTGTTTAGGGAATTGTTTCAGTCTCTACCACATGGGTATAACTTGGGAGGATCAAGAACTGGTTCTTTGTTTGGTGGTGGTGGGGTTGATGAGAGAGAGGGAAGTGGAGGTGTGTATCAAGATGGAGAAGGAAGGCATTTTGATAGTGGAGTTTTGGAGTTCAACGGGGACATGAATTTTAAGGCTTCTAGAGGGAGCAATGGCAAGGGGACAACTAAACATTTTGCTACTGAGAAGCAAAGGCGAGAGTACTTGAATGATAGGTTCAAGGCTTTGAGGAGTTTGGTTCCTAATCCTACCAAGGTATTCACTTCCCATAACAATCTCTCTCTCTCTCTCTCTCTCTCTCTCTCTCTCTTAAGGGTTTCCAGATTCTACCTTTTCATGATGAACTAACTGCTTGATAATGCATATACATATTTGGTTACTTTTCCTTGAACTTGTTTCATTTTTGGGGAATTTACAAGTATGGAGAAGCACATCAAACAAACACATAAAAACACATGGATGAATAAAACTTTAATAAATTTGTTAGTAGGTAGGGCCTATTTTTGAAAAATCTTGTTCATAAATGTTTTTTTGTGTCCAATTCTATGTTTAGTTTCTTTCTTCCTAAACATTGTGTAAATATATATATATGGGACCCTTTGATTTGAAGAACTGCACAGCTTGATGATGCATATATATATATACATGTAAATGTATATATATTTGTCAGTGGTTACTAGTTGGTTATATGTGATTGACAATTTCAACATTCCCTTTGTGTTTGGTGGGAGTACAAAAACCAAGTCTGATAGAGCATCAGTAGTTGGGGATGCTATTGACTACATCAAAGAGCTACTTAGAACAGTCAATGAGCTGAAAATCCTTGTGGAGAAGAAGCGGTGTGGCAGAGAGAGGAGCAAGAGGCACAAGAAAGACGATGGTAGTGCCACTGGAGACGTAGAGAGATCCAACATGAAGCCTGATCCAGAGCAATCATACAATGGATCGACATTGAGGAGTTCATGGCTTCAGAGAAAATCCAAAGACACCGAGGTTGATGTTCGTATCATTGACGATGAAGTTACCATCAAACTCGCTCAGCGCAAGAAAATCAATTGCTTGTTGCTTGTGTCCAAGGTCATAGATGAACTTCAGCTTGATATCCAACATGTTGCTGGTGGGCTTGTTGGTGACAACTACAGTTATCTCTTCAATAGCAAGGTGGGTGATCTTCTTTTGCACTTAATTCAGTTTGTTTTCTTTCAAACTCTGTTTGATTTTGAATTTGTAGAGAGATTTGTGAAAGAAAAAGAAAAGAAAAGGATAATCTAAACGAAGTAGAAGTTAATTTTTTTCATTTTTTCCTTCTACATTTATTTTCCTTCCACAAATCTTTTCACAATTCCGAGATCCAAATATACCATCTAAGGCTGCAAACGACACTAACAGTTCTTGAACATCTCACACTCGGGTCGTTAAAAGTTTAAAAGTTTGTTTGATCTGGATTGATTTGGTTATCAAATGAACAAGTTCAATCAATAACTCAATTTGATAAGACCTGTGAATACAAGAAATATGAATTCATATTTGTTTTTAGTAATATATCAAATATATTTTTATTATTTCTCTATTTATGTTTGATGTTTGTTTAAATTTGCATATTTAATTGATAAAAAAAAATGTTATTTATATTAGCATTCTTTTATTTTTTGCTCCTAGTTTTCTCCTTTTTTTTCTTAATATTCTAATTAATTTAAGTTTAATTTTTCCAAGCATAATGAGTTGACTCGAGCCAAGCTCAACTTTACTAAATACATGATAAGCTGAATTCGAGCTTGATTTTTTAAACTCCACTTAAGCTTGGATTGAGATTCAAATTGAACTCAAAAACTCTAAAATTCAATTCATTTCGACTCATTTATAGCCTTAAGAATACCAAATCATATGCTTCACACAAATGGTTTTTTTGAGAGTATAAAGTTGTGTTGGTTTGTGTTTTGATGTTGCAGATATGTGAAGGATCATCAGTGTATGCTAGTGCAATAGCCAACAAGCTCATTGAGGTTGTGAACAGACAGGATGCAGAAATTCCACCAACCAGTAGCTATTAGGGGTAGAAGATGAAATCTGACATGATATTGGTAGTCCTTTTTCTTTCTCATGACTGCTCTCTCTCTCTCTCTCTCTCTCTCTATATATATATATATATATTAGGGAATATCTAGACAATAATAAAGTTGGTGGCAGGACAAGTATATGGATTGTGTGGCAACTTTTTTTAATTTTAAAGATTGAATGTTGTTTGTTTTATTAGTCACTTGTGTTGCCATTGCCAGGTGAACTGTCTTGAATGGTACTATTTTTTATTTTTTTTTATCCAAGAAATTTTATTAATGAAAAGAGAGTGCAAGAGTATCAGCAGAAAACATTAATAAAATAAACAGAGATTGAGAGCGCCCACATGGGTTTGGAACATATCTCAGTTAGGTTTTTTTTTTTTTTTTTTTTTTTATCGGTAAAGAAAAATTTCATTAACAGTAAGAAATTAAAAGTACAGGAAGATAAGATGCCGAGAGAGAGATTCGGAAGTATAAAAATACCTCTACTACTGCTACTCGCATCCATACAACCAACTCCTAAACCTTTCGATTTTTTAAATTAAAAAATTAAGAACTTAACTAAAAAAAAAATACATGAATCCTCACAAAAATCCACAAAACCACCCAGAACAAACTAAACTAAAATAACTAAACAAGACCCAAGACCCACAGACCACGCCTTCTAACTAGAAAATTCAAACCAACGTCCAATCAGCCACCCACTTCTCTGCTGAGCAACTCCCCATGCCTCACGCCTCTGCTGCATCAACTCCCCACGCCGCTGCCGCGACAACACCCCACTCCGCCGAGAAAACACCAACGCCACCACCGGAAGGCTACACCTCCTCTGCCAAACTCCCAATGCCCATTCCATGTCGCTACTACTCTCCTCATCATCTATCACACACCCAATGCCCACTCTAAGTCGCATTACTCACCTCAACTTCTATCTCACACCCAAACACCAACGCCACCACCGAAGACTGCACCCAATACCCACCGCTAAGCTCCCAAGACCCACCTAAGTCAAGCATTACCTCTCCTCATCTTCTATCTCACACCCAAAACCCTCTGCCAAACTCCATAACCAACAGGTCTTTAATCTCCCGCCTCGGATCCGCACACCCACCGAACAAATGGTAGAACTTCACCCCTCAAACTCTCACTCGAGGAGGAGCACTCGAGTGACAACCGGACAGAAATTGGATCGCCTATGATACCCTTGTTTCCACCCAAAAAGTGCACCCCTCAAACTCCAACTCGCCAAAGAGCGCTCGAGTGAAATACCAGGCCACCCCTGCTGAAACATCCATTGAAACACATGAGGACAAGCTGAAAACAAAACCTTGACACGCCAAACACTCTCCCGCAGCAACGAAACACACCAAGGTGGGTAGAAACGGGGGACTCAAGTTTATTGAAAAGAAAAACTAACAAGACAAAGGAAAAAACGAGACAGGTCAGCCGACCGCCATAGCCAAAGGCGGCGGCCAGCCGGCCCAAAAAAGAGGCCGGAGGAGGAGGTTTTAAGAGAAGGAAAAAGGAGGTTTTAGAGAGAAGGAAAATTAGAGAGAAGAAATTCAAGTTCAACTCCTTTATATCTCAGTTAGGTTGGCACATAAAACAAAACCGAACAAAAAATGGACACCAAAAACAGAAATGAAATAAGAGCCAGATGGAGGCAAAAATTACACTGAGAAATGAGATCTCTTTTTGGCTTTGATGCTACGAACTCATTCAATCTGGAATATAAAATCATTGATTGCATACATTAGAAACAAATGAAAGGTTTAATTAAGCAGTATTTTGTTCTGAAGTTAGAGATTTGGTATTTGTCTTCCTAAGCAAAGAAAGGAAGAACCAAAGAATGAAATGTAGGATATTGATGAAGTTGAAATTGACAACATATTTATAAGTTTATAATTTTATCCTCATAGTTTTTGGGTGAAAAAAAATAGCTTTTTTTACCAGAATCTTATAATTGATAGGATTTTTTGGGGAGCTATAAGGTATATTCATTATGCAATAACACATTCCTTGGAGAAAAAAAATTTTAAATTGAAAATAGAAAAACAGCAGTAAGTTTTCTATTAAAAAAAATATATTGTTGTAGAAAATTTATACAAAAAGATCGTGCAAAAATATGTGACACTGTTATTTTTGTAAATAAAAAACATCTTTTTGAGTATTTTATTTTATAATAAAAAATCTACACTAAATGGGCCATTCTTCAACTAGATTAATGTGATGCCACATTTCATTCTGTAGTTTTTATTTATTTATTTATATTTTTTTAAATATATAGCATTTGTTATTTATTTATATTTTTTTAGATATGTAGCATTTGTAATTTCTCATTTTGTATTTTAGTGAATGTGCAATGACTCTGACCCTGTGGTTTCAGAAATTGTCATCTTTCAATAGTGCACTCGGACGAATACAATGGTGTTACACTACATTCTTGACACTGTTTTTATAAATCTAGCTGGTGGCATACTCAATGTGTGTAATTTAAATAAAGAAAACATCTAATGTGTATGTAATTTAAATAAATAAAATATTTATCATATATATTGTGTTTGATTCAAGTGGTAAGAATATTCTTTATTATACTATTTGTCTATAGTTTGAGTTTCATACCCATTATTTATTTAATGATTTTTCTTTTTTTTTAATGACAAAATGGACATTTGACATTAAAGTGGAGGATGGTTTCAGGACACCAACTAAATTATTCCCTTTATTAATAATAAAGAAGATAATAATTTCTAAATATAAATGTTATCAAATAGGCCCTTTACTTGGGGCTTTTGGATGGGGCTTTTGGCACTATAGGACTCTTGGGAACTATGAGTGGGCCAGAGGGAGTCCTGTATGGCCAAAAGCCCCATCCAATTTTTGAATTTTACTCATCATTACCTTTTGTGAGTTGACTTCCTGATACATACTCTTCTCCTTGGACCATGCACCTATATTACCATTTCCCATGCTATCCTCTATGACAACTGCGGCCGGTGCATGTTTGCTATCATGTCCCCTACCCATCTCATCTGATCCATCTGCCACTGTTTCCAATACCCTACTAACCCTATCAAATCCATCTATCACCTCCTTCTCCCTTGCTACAGTAACTCTATAATCACTCTTTGTATTACCACCATTGCTGGACATCTGATCCACCTCTACATTTTCATTTTCATTGGAGATCAAATGTTGCAAGAGAGATGTTTCTGGTTAAACTGTTCTGGCATCCCAATCAATCTTTGGAGTGTTACGACTTTTAGAAGCATTGGTAATCACTGGGGGTCGGTAGTTCAATTCAAAGAGGACATTAACAACCCACAAACTTTTCAGCAAGGAAAAGTTCGAGTAATTACAAGGTGCATGGAGTTGATTAATTCAATAATTTTTCTGAAATTCAAAGGTAAACATATACCAGTAAGGGTCTGTGAAGAACTCCCAATTTGTTTATTTCCCAGTTTCAGTGAGATCCAATTTTCTGAGAAATGCTTTCTGAAGTGGCTAACCACTGCTTGTTTCACTTGAACTAGTTCCTCATAGCTCACTCCCTCTACTAGAACAGTATCTATCAAATTCTTTCGCTGTCTATTACTTGCCATAATATGGAAGAACCTAGTGTTTTTGTCTCCATTTCGAGCCCACAACATTTTGGATTTTTGGTGCCATAGCCTCTCCTTGTTTCTGCTAAGCTTCCATACCTGGCATCTAACCTCTCTTCTTCTTGTTATTTCCAGGTCATCCAGGGACCTAGACTCTGCCTTTAGATCCCATTCATGTAACTCTTGTTCTGCTGACTTCAAATTAGTATCTATATTGCCAAACACCTCCAGTGGTCTTCTGGTCTTGGCAGCTAGGTTGCTTTGTGGTGATGTGCTGCTACTGATCTATCTCTGCTGGAGTGTTTAGTGGCTGGTTCTACTGATATACTGCTACTAGTATTTTTTGAGAGAACAGCTGAGGTTGTAGAAATACTATCTCTGGGCTGGTATGTACTGCTATTTTCTACTTCAATGTGCTGCTAATGTGTTCTGTGACTGCATCTTTTGGGCTGGTATTTGCTGAATTTTGTAGGATTGGATTGCTTAACAGTGGTTGCAACTTGAGGACTGGTGTTAGGTTCTAGTTTTGCCTAGTGTGTAGCTCTTGTGGTTGCTTAGGTGGTTTGTTGCTCAGCTAGTTGTTGCTCAGTTGTTTTTTCTTTACTTTTGCTCTGTTTGTTGGTCTCTCACCAACTAGGAGATTAGAGCTTCATCTAGCTCCAAGCTCCTCTTTATTGATGTATTTTATCATATTTTGTATGTGTTTCATCAATAAAGCTTTCTTTTGCTGATCAAAAAAAATAGGCCCTTCACTTTTTGTGTATTTATTTTTTTCTATTTGTATTTTGTATCTGACCAATTCTGTTTTTTTTTTTTTTATCAGTAAAAATTTTTTTTTGATGAAACTCAATATGAAAACATGTGCATTAATTCCTTATAAGAATGTCTTTCCAGTGAGCCAAAGCCATGATGAGTTCTCTTTCTTTCAAGTTAGCTAAAGTATTTGTTGGCATTTCGTTTTGGTGAGCTCAAAAAAAAGTATTGTAGCATAGATTATGATGTGTAATAGATGAAGCATAGTACATTATGAAGGAAATTTACAAATTGGAAAGGCCAACTTACTAGTCAAATAGGATTTTTTTTATTTTCCCCACACTAAAGCACCCTATGCTCTCTTGTTTCATAAGTGTGAACAAGAAAATAAAATAGTAGGTCAACTAAAAGAAAAATACTATACAAATAAAAAGAAAAAAAAATTACAATCTTCATTTCTTACAAACGGATGTGGGATCCAATGATAAAACTCTAAAATGCAAAACATAAGTTGTCACACCAATTTGTAAAGGATTTATTTTTTTATATTTTTTTTGAGGGGGGTGGTGGGTATAGAACAATTCTAACTAAGAACAAATGAAAGGGAAGCTCACCCATGGGTATAAAGGAATTATAAAAGGGATGCACTAAAAAAATTAAGTTGAGAATTCCATTACTTTGAATACCTCAATTGAAAATTTAAATATTTATTTATTTTTTAGACATCTCAAATAATACCTATTATGTCCTTTGAAATCCTAGAAACTCTAGAAATCTACATTCTATAGCCCATCAGTCTACTAGTAACAATAGAGGCACAAACTCATTATTTATGGTAGAGTCAACCCGTTGTCTCCAATACCTTCGTTGCCAATCCGCCATCTCCAACTCCTATCGTTTTAGACAATTTTGGCATTCCATCAATTTGGAGCTTTTTGATTCTGATTCTTTGAAAAAAGTGAGTTCTACAGTTTCTTCAAATACTCAATGTCAAATAAATGAAATATGGTTGATCAGACAACCATAGGGCAACCCTAAATGTTTGTTTCCAAGAACGGCAATCATTTTGCGAAAAATTAGGGTGGCAAGATTGATGGAGATATGGTGAACTATGCAAAAGAGAACAAAACCTTGTTCTTGATTGATTTTAGAACAATGAGTGGTGACTATGATATTTGCACAGACAATAAGATTGAGCAGACGAAACTGTGGAAGAAGGTCAAACTGTTTAATCTGAGTGCCCCTGACCCAACTACGGGGCGTACCATACAAGGCAGTGGCCACCTCGTTGAAATCACATATGGGTTGGATAGGGAAAGGATAGTGCTCCGGAAAAACACGGTCAATGCCTAAGAGCTCTCTGATAAGATCAGGGGCAACAGTCATAGACTTAGACCGAACCCAGGTCAGAAAGGAAGGGTTAATCTCATCAATACCCTCAATGTTACAATAAAACTCACGGACCCAATCAAGGTTTTGGTGGCCAGAGAAAGACAGAACTAAGTCATCCCCTAACGGATCAAACAATGGTCAAATGGGAATGGACTCAAATGTGTTAGGCTGAACATGGCACTCTAGATGAATTGTTCTAGAGGAGAAAGACTCTCTAAAAGACTTGGTTTTATCTGCGGATGGAAATCTGTCGGTGTTATACGAGGGGTGTGTGACTGTGGACTTCCTACGTTTGGTAGTGGACATAGCTAACCCAAGGTCAAAACATACACTAACCAAACTGAACACCCCCCAAAACCAAATCCAAAACAATTAAGACAAAAAAAACATTAGTAACCAAAAACCAAGTTAGACAAAAATTCAATGAAATAAAATCAATACCCAAAACATGAGACCAACAAATGTAGAACAATGCAGCAGTATGAGAGATGCACACAGGTGAAAAAAAAAAAAATTAAGACCACGACTGAGAGAAAGGCGAACCAAGTGAATGAAGTGTGTGAATCACCAACAAGCTTAATACCCTCTGTGGAAGTGTGTGAATCAAGTGAATTAGACAAAAAAACCAACACCAAACAAGTCACACAAGATATTAAAAAAAAAAAACAAAAACAAAAACAAAAACAAAGCAAAACAAAAAACAAATCAAAGCACAAGTATTAAACAAACCCCAAAAATATACTGAGAGAGAGAGAGAGAGAGAGAGAGAGAGAGAAAGGAAAGAAAAAATTAAAAAACTGGGGTGAGAAACGTACCTGAGATGAATCAATGGAGGAAAAAGAAGAGTGATGACTAAATCAAAGCCGAAGCGAGTCGCAATCGAAGCCTTAGGGGGAGAGAGAGAGAGAGAACGAGAGAGAGAGAGAGAGAGAGAGAGAGACACACACACACACACACACACACAAAATCGCAAAAAGAAGGGAAAAACTGAGTCTAAAACAATGGGTGATAGAATTTATACTAGGGCTTACCGCTCGAGCGTGAGACTCAACGCTCGAGCGGACTCACGTATGCTCGTCTCTCCACTCGAGCGAAGAACCGGATGCTCGAGCATAAAAAACCTACTCTCAGAATCTCGCGCATGCTACAAAAGAACTGAATAAAGTAAAAATGCATTCGAACGCTACAAAGTTCGCTCGAACGAATGAGAAAAAAAACTCCGAAGGCTAGATAAAACCAACTCACACCGTCAAATGGAACCTGAAACAAAAGGAAGTGAGCACAATAGCAAGTATGAGACACTAATATAGGATAATCCACAAACCATGAAGCCTGCAAACTCGCAATTTTGACAACATAAAGCACAATAACATGAGCAAGTAAGATAAATATTGATCAATGAACATAAGCGTCATGGAAATGCACAACTCAAAGACAAACATGAGAGCTCACATAAAAAATGTGTATGTGTGCAATCCTTGAGAGGCCACAGAGCTAGAGTTAATCCTCGTAGTGATCGGATGGCTAGACCTCCGGCAAGAGTAACTAAACACCACTGAGAAAAGTCAAACCACCAGAAATCAAGGGGTATTTGTTAAGTAAACGCGAATGCTCCCCATCAATCAATGAGTTCCTTTTTTCTTTTTATTTAAACTTTTCTTGCTTGTGGGCACTCACTGGTGACATGCACGCTCAAGAGTATGGAGACCAAACCAAAGAAGCATGAAATCAATAAGGATGGCCTGGTTGGTGCCTCTGAGGTAGCCTTTTCGTCATGCCCAGGCTTCAATGAACCGAGAGAGGAACCGTGGAAATGAAAAACGATGGTAGATGGTTAAGAGACTCAACATCACCCATGATATGCCAGTATAGGTCAATTCCTCTGAAAATGTATAAGCCACACTGTTAGAGGTCCATAGAGAACTTTAATCACTTGTGCGGAAACCCCTACAACAACTTATCTCAAGAATGTATACGGAATGAGATCATGAAGTCAATGAGCATAGGCATTCATAATGAGCTATGAACAAAGAATAATGAAATCTTGCAAGCAGCATGAGAGGTGTTCATATGAGCCTAAATGCAGAGTTGACAGAATCAATGACAATGAGATTATAGCATCCAAGTACGCATAAAATCAAACACTCACACCCACTCAAGTAACAGGTAACACCCTAGTACCTGAGCACTACACCCAAGGTCTTTCTAAGGAACTTAAACCTAAGAAGATCAAAGGGTTTTGTAAAAATATTAGCTTTTTGATGCTTCAGTGGATACATGTTCAAGAACAACAAGGCCCTCTTCCACTAACTCTCGAATGAAATGATAACGAATGTCAATGTGTTTGGTGCGAAAGTGTTGGACAAGATTTTTAAAAATGTTAATGGCACTTATGTTATCACAAAAAATGGTGAGAGTGTTTTGGTCTATATCATAATCACAAAGCATTTGCTTCATCCACAACATTTGTGCACAATAACTTCCTGTAGCAATGTACTCGAGCTCAGCGGTCGAGAGAGAAATAGCATTTTGCTTTTTTGCTATGCCACGCAACCAGATTATTCCCAAGGTAAAAAACACCCCCCAGATGTACTCTTCCTATCATCAGCACACCCTACCCAGTCGCCATAAAAAAAAACTAGTAATTTCGGTTGTAGTATTAGTAGAAAACCAAACCCCAAACCCCAGTGTCCCATTAACATACGTAATGATGTGTTTGACCGCAAGAAGATAAGACTGTGACGCCCCGAATCTACACTATTGGTTGCAGTCAAGGGAGAGTCACTAATGAGTCCTATGGTCAATAACCAAGTAAGATCCCAGATCGCCAGAGGAGTCAAATTAGCCTCCCTTCTAAGTCCGGCTTTCTTAGGCAGCGCACTACCCTTTTGACAGATCTTAAAAGATATTGACACAAGGTCTCATAAGCAACGATAAGGTTCATACATATAAATATATAGAACATCAGTACATAACAACCTCAAATATCATTAATTTCAAAAGCTTTATCCATTACATTACATCCCAAGAGAAAACTTAAATCTTCGTATGAGTCTTACAAAATATCAAAAGGGATTTCTAACTTTCCTAAGATAGCCAAAAGTGTTCGAACGTTTCAGGTTTGTCGTTTCCACCTAATAGCTCCTCTTCTAAGACTGCATGACACGCCGTGAGCTTTGAATGCCCAGTAAACACACACACACCCCGTCCCTTTTTCCCAATCCAATACACCATCACATTTATGGCAAACAAGTAGTGGAGCACGATATCCAAGCCAAGAATAGTAATAGAAGAGAAAAGGAGCATGTCATTCAAATAGATAACAAGGTTATAATGTTAGTGGTTAGCATTCTAGAAATCCCCCAAAGAGATTTCATCCTCCCAACCGCAAGAATTGGACACCGGACTATTCGGAACCCCCCCTTTTGCTGCTTTGTTGTAGAACTAACCTCGGATGCCTACCAACGGTTATATACCGCGTAGCGCCAACCGTAGGGCCTCAAAAGGGATAGCGAAAAGAAAAAAGTTTTATCTCCTGAATCCAACCTCATCCTTCCAGAAAAAGTTTTATCATCCTGAATGTCCCATCCGGACCCAACCTTATCTCACCAATCAATCCCTCGCAAAGAGTCCGAATATGTCCGTTCCATTCAAGGGTTTACGCGACAACTGCTTGCGCAAGACTTTAACTTTCAAATAGGGAACGCATCCCAAAAATCCATATATCACATATTCTCATCTTTTCATTACTCAAGTGCTCAAAAATCCAATACCCACCCAATTAGGTTTCCCGTTGAATTAAGTGTTTTAAGTCAAGGTTAGTCCAACTAAACAATATAATAACATCCACATAAGCATGCATCAATAAGGTGAAGAAGATGAAGAACATAACATAACACATACAATATCATGCCAAGATATGATCGTAAGCTAATAAACATTATCATGAATACAAGAGCATAAAATAATCATGCATAACAAAATTTCCAGATTTAATATCACATAAAGATTAAAATAAAAGGCCTATTTTAGATCTTCCACCGGACTTGGCCTTCCTATGGTTTGTAGAGAATTTGATCTAGTTTCTAGAACATTTTTCGGAAATGGGATTGCTTTTCCAGATTTTAAGTTATTTAGAAAACATTCCAGCGCTGTCCAGAATCTGTCCAGATCTGTCTAATCGTTACTTAAAATTTGATTTTCTTGCAAACCGCTTAATGTTTTTCGATGAAACCAATTTTAGTTGAAAGCTAACTCATTAAGGAAGGTTTTGACATAAAATAGAGGTCCAGAATATTTTTGTACATGTTTCTGGAATTTTTGAAAGTGGGCTGCAAAAACAAATTCTAAGGTGGAATGTCCAAAACAAAAAAATTTATAAAAAGAGGGTTCCACTATGGGAAAGTTTCATTCCTTTTGTGAAGAAAATATGATAACTATCACATGTTTAACTCAGAAAATTTGTTTGAAAGAGTGCCCTTGAAAAGTTGAGAGATTTGTACAAAAAGAAGATGGTTTGTGCCAAAATGGGGAAAATACAAGAGAGATGGAATCAATACTCAAATTTTTAGCATTTTTAACACAAGTAACTCATAAATAACAGATCTGAAAACATTATTTAGAACCCTTAGAAAGATGTATTTGAAAAAGGAAAATGAAAGAGAAGGTTGTGTTGTGGCTTACCTACTAAGCTTTGCACAAGAAGGCTCTCTTCTTCCTCCCTCTTCTTCTAGACTTCTCTCTTGCTCTCCTCCCTCTCTTTAGCCAAAGTGTGTGTGTGGGTGTGGTGTGTTATATGTGCTTGCAAGCTAGGGGGTGTTGGTATTTATAGACAAGTTTTGATGCAAAAAGTCCTAAAAGCCCCTTAGTTGGAAATGGATGGAAAGGTTAGGATTTGTTTGAATTCTAAAGGAATAGAAGGGATTTGGGAGGCTTGGTCATTGGTTTAGGAAACACTTAGTTGTAATGAAACTAGTTTTTGAAATTGGCAACCTAGGTCTAGGTCACTAGGTTGGTGTTTTCTAGAATTTGATGATGGTGGTTCTTGGAAATTGATTTCTCACTTTCTTCTAGGAAGGCTAGACATAGGGAAGGGTGATGGGGTTATTATTTTAATAATTTTAGGTATTAGGGGCACAATTCTCAATGTATGCATATATATAGATTTTAATTGATTGATGGTACTAATAGTATTAGGGTACATGTACTATTTTTGGGGTAATTCTTAATAAAAGAGGTGAGGGCTTGGAATTAAATTCATGCATTGGAATCTTACTTATGATCTAGTTAGGTTTAGGGCTAATTTAAATACTCATAGCAAATCTTTATTGGTACCAAAGTCATTATTGCTCCAAGATTCAAGGGATTTGTTTGTACTAAAGTATAATGATGACAGCTAGTCATGTCCTCGAGATTTGGGGGAGATTTCTCTATTTATTATGTGTACAAATCTTGGAAATTGTAAAACACAATGTTAAAAAAAGATTTTAGGGTACAAGTGTATATATATAAATATATAATGATACTTGTTTGAGGTCAATTTGTGATTTAATAAAAATGTGAGGGCTTGGGCTCAATTAAAATATCTATTTCAAATTAGTGTTTAGGAAAATAATTCGGTTTGTATTATCTTGTTTTGAATTTAAAGGTAAATAACTGAATGAAGACTGTAAAAATCGGAAGTTAGGGTTTAAAGCAATTAATCTAAAATTTGAGAGTTAAATAATTAATATTAGAGTGTTATGATTCTAAGCTTCCAGGGTCGATTTGGGTTTGTATGGGTTCATCCGTGATACGTTTTCGGCTCTAGGATTTAATTTGCGAGCAATCAACGAATTAAGGGCTTTGTTATAGTAACTCAAAATTTTGGGACCTAATAAGGTTTACAAAAGTTAGGGGTCTCACAAAGACTCTTTAAGACTGGCTTGGTAACGGGCACAAACACCTACACTAAATGCAATGTTAGATCGACTGGCTGTGAGGTAAAAAAGACTCCCTATCATACCCCTATAGAGGGTAGGATCAACATCAATACCAGATGAATCTTAAGAAAGGTGAAGACTGGTGCTCATAGGAGTACGAGCATATTTGGCCGACTCTAGACCGAACTTTGACACAAGGTTTTTGGCATACTTAGTCTGAGAAAAAAATATACCTGAAGGAGACTGTTTAATTTGAAGATCTAAGAAATAAGACAACTTTCCCATCATACTCATCTCAAACTCATGTGTCATGCAATCCGAAAATTATTTTACAAGATGATCAACAGTGGATCCAAACACAATATTGTAGACACTCTATTTTTGACCGACCTTAAGACTCATACGTCACCAACTGAGTGCTCGGTGATGTTGCATATTGTGCTTGTTCCGAGGTTTTAGAGTCCCGGCTGCGAGCCTTGCCTCCGGACTTCGGGGCTCTTTTATGCTTTGCCTCGGTTTGCGAACTAGGCCCTGTTTTCTCTGTTTTCTCTTCCCGAAGGGAGATAGAGGTCTCGTAGACTATCTCTCAGTGGCCATAGGCTACGTTTCGTGGTCGTAGGCCATTTTTCCTGTTTGGAGGCCAGTTTCCAGTTTTCGAAGCCGTCGACCGTATGCCTCAATTCGGGACCGCTTAACTACCTCTATTTGCTCCGGTTTTTGGCACACACCTTATTTCCTCTCCTTGGAGGGACACTATGGCCCGGGAGACCACCATCGTGGTCATACGCCACCTCCGGTGCTTAACAGCCTGTTTTCGGGGCCCGAGCCGCGCGTTTTGGCCCCTGAACCCTCGTTTTGCATCGGTTTGGGTTCATTTTTGGTATGGACCTTTGTTTTATTGCTAGGAAGGTGGTATTATAGCGGGAGACTAGAAATTCTTTTGAAAAATATTTTCTCTCTCCTCCAGCCAATTTTTTTGATAGAAAGCTGGTTTTTCTTACTTTTGAGCTATAATTTCTGGTTTTTCATACCATCATTGTGTTGTGCACACTTGGGAGGCCAACAATATGGGTAGGCCGACCAGTATTTCTTCTTGACCCTTTTGAACCTTGCTAAAAAGCTGGTTTTCCTCTCTCATGGGTCACTTTTTCTGGTTTTTCACCCTGTAGTTGTGTTGCACTCATCTGGGAGGCCACCAATCTGGGGTGGCCAACCAGAAATTCATCTTGACCCTTTTGACCCCTAGTCGACCGACCAGGAGGGGTGGCCGGCTGACCACCTTAACTGGTCGGCCTGCCATCTGTTTTTTGCTCTCTTTGAGTACATTACAGTTGTGCCAGCTGGAGGCCATTTGGAGCATCCTCCATACACGTGTATGGAGGATATTTGAGGCTTCTTAGAGAAGCTTTAGAGCCTCTCCTCTATAAAGGGGAGGCTGATCTTCATTTGCAAGGGTTCAACAAATTTGAAGGCTTATACATCTCTCTCTCCCTATATCTTTACACTTGAGCCTCCAAACCCTAATTTTCTTGCACCATTTGCACTACACCTCATAGCCTACCACCTCCACCAGCCATTCCTAAACTTTGGGACTGATTTTCAAGGGTTGAAGGTTCACCAACTTGGTCTAGAAGCTACTGCTTTGCTGTGCTACAAGGGTAAGCCTCCATTTTCCCTTTTCTTTCCTTATTTTGCATGATAGCTTAGCCCTATTTGCAAGAATTTTTGGGTTTTGTCATAAACTATAAAGTGTCATATTTTGAGCTCCTCTTGAAGTTTGATTAAGGATACTTTTCTGTTTGAGGTCTCCTACATCCTTGTATGCTTTATCCCTCTTTGTAGGCTTATTTTGCATCATATCTTAGTCCTATTTTTGAGCACTTTCGAGATTTGTCATAAACTTAAAAAAAAAATTATTTTGAGCTTATAAACATGTTTACTTAAGTTCACTTCTCTGTTTGGGGTCATCTCCCCTCTTTCATGCTTTATTTTCTCATGTTTTGAGCTATGCATGTGAGCATTTGCATTGGCCTTGGTTTGGCCTCTTAGCCACTGAAATCTGGTATATTTTTAGTTGCTTAGATGTGTCTTTGAACCTCAAAATCAGAGAGGGGTGACCCTCTCACCCCTTGTTCTCTTTACCAGCATTGCTGGCCTTCCAAAGGGACTCTTTTTTGCATGCATTGAAGTCATGTTTCAGGCCTCATTTTGTGAGTTTTAAGGTCTGCCTAAGCTCTATCAAGAGCCCATTTTTCCATATTTTATGTCTATGATGCATGTGTAGAGCAATCCCATTCAAGGCCTTTCAAAGGAACCTTTCTTTGCATATTTCCTAGACTGATTTCAGGGCCTATTTGGTGGGTTTTAGGGCTGTCATAACTCATTTCCAGAGGTGGTTTTTCCCTTTTGTTTGTCTATCATATAGGTGTAGAATACCCCCTTGCATGGCCTTCCAAAGGAGCTCCTCATTTTTGCATGCATTGACTGAGTTTCAGTGGGTATTTGGGCATATTTTGGCATGAAATGCTTCTGTTTTTGGTTGGTTGGGTGAGCCTTCATATGCTTAGTATGATTATAGAACAACTAATGGTTCACTAGCTTTCTTTGCGTGCTTTGTGGACCCTTGATGCTAGCACTTTTTGGCCATACCTTAAATTGATAATATGCTTATTTTAGACTACCCTAGCTCTATTTTTAGGTCTCATGGTCGAATGATGCTTGTTTTGCATGCTTGTAGTTCAATACCCATGCTTAACTTTGAGTTTTGAGGTCCATTACATGCATGTGCTGAGGTGTGTTCATGTTTTGAGGTCATTTTTCATCATATTTCAGAGCTGGTTTGAATGCCATATTGCCATGTTTTTATCTCTTTAAGTGTGCTTGAGAGTTGTGCGTGAATGCCCTGTTTACCGACCAATGAATGAGCTTCATTTTCATGCATGTTGAGCCATCATTTTAGGCCAATTTCCCATTGTTTCAAACCTGCCTAGGGTCTTTTTGGGGTTGGTTTTTCCATTGGTGCATTGCTTTGGGCACCTCTAGTGTAACGCACTTCACTAGTTTCGGTACCCGGGCCCCCTAGCTTGCATATATGCCATGTTTGCATGATTCGGGACCATTGTTTATCATGTTTCAGAGCTGTATCATATGTATTTGTATGCTATATTTCATCCCTTGCCATGCTTTGGTAGAGTGGCATGTTATGCCTTAGGATCAGTCCTTGGCATTCGTGCGCGTTTGCATGCATTTCGGTTGTTTCATTTCCTATCATATGGCCACTGATGTGAGTATGGCTGAGGTCCACACATATTGATGTAAGTCCATCGTGCATTGCCTATGCCATTTCAGTCTATAGCATTGCGTATGCTAGGTTGCATGTTAGAGCATTATGTATGCCATGTTACATCACGTGCATTGTGTATGCCAGTTTAGTATAGCATTGCGTATGCTAGGTTGTATGTTAGTCGCATTGTGTATGCCATCTCATTTGCATCATGTTTGGGATAGGAGTTAGCCCAAGCACGGGAAACGAGGGACGTTTCGTACTCCGAGTAACGGAACGTGTCTCAATTCCCGGTCGCCGACACTCCGAATTACCCATGATGGAGTTTAGGTTTTGTTTTGTTTTCATGTGCATTCATTTCACATCGAGTCATGCAATTCGACTCCTCAGCCATCATGCATCGAGATGCGTGATTGGTGGCACGAGGATCGAGGACTACACTCCCTGAAGAGTAGTCATGCATACATATGTGAAAATACTTTGCCATGCCCTTTTCTTGCTCTCTGTTGCAGCAAATCATAAATCAGCAGCCTTCTAAAGCTTTGCACAGCATTCCGGCATTAATTGCAAACAGAGGCGAATCGGGGCTTCGCAATGGATTTCCACGCTAGGCAACTCAAGCATGCATCTTTTATCATTCGGAACAGAGCTAAGGCGGTCCATGGCTTGCATGCTAATTTACTTGCTTTCCTAGATTAATTTGTTAATTAATTAGGGTTTTGTACTTATTCGGACTGTATTATTTATTCGAACCCTCTGAGCGAGGGCACAATTGTAATAAGTGTGCATGTGTGTGATGTATGTCTTCCAACCCCACGTCTTTCTCCCTTTTATTTACCAACTTATGATGGTTAAATTAGGGCATGTTTCAATTAGCATACTTATGCTCGCATGTTTGCATCATTCGTTTGTATTGCATGCACCGGGCTCGGCGCATCATACTAACTATATCGTATTTCAATTCCAAGTTGAATACGTGTTAGCTGTAGCATCTCATATGCCATTCTTAGAATAGCCGAGTCTATTGTAGTTGCATTTTTGCATGTGTTGCATTAGGCATTTCAACATAGTTAGGATCATGCATTGATTTCTAACATAGCTTCTGTTTTGGCTTGGAGTACTCGGTAAGCTTTTATGTTTTAGCATCCTTGCATGTGTGTGAGTGACTTCCATGATAGCATGCTTACCATGAGGCTAACTGCTTATGTGATATATCTGCCTAAATGCCTGTAGGTGAAGGTTGGGTTATTTGAATTGGAACAATTCATCGACTGCGAGTTTTAAGCCCACTAGATAGTGGCAAATCATCGTGTTTTTCTAAGCCCACCTGAGGGTGGCAAATCCACGTCTTAGCCTACTTGTGAGTAGTAAACCGTTTTCAAAACAAACATGAAATGTTTTGTTCCAACTCAGACAATCCAGTCTATATTTGTATGCTGTGTGCATCACATAGTAAATCTAGGCTAATAACCGGAATAAGAGCATATAATGTTTTCAAAACTCGATATCATGGTTAGTAGAGGACGATCTTTGATCGGGCGAGCGGGGGTGCTCACGAAGTGACCTTCCCCAATCGTACCCAAGTTCCCAAGCCAAGGCAACTTTGGTGATGACGGACACGTGGCCTTAGGCAATGAGTCAGGGTTTCCTAAATTTCTCAAAATAAAATATTTAGGTGGCGACTCTGTATCTGGCAAAGCAGTCCATGTTTGGCACTTCTTTCAAAAAAATCTGTTTTCAAAACGACTTGTCGGATTTGGACTCTTTGATGATTCATCGGTCTTGCATTGCACTCTGCGAGATTAGATACAGGACCGTGACATTGAGTCCTGAACTGTAGTGAGCCCAATGAACAAAACGGGATTTCCCTCCCGGAACTGTAGACAAGCCCGCGGGGGGACCTCGCTATAGCTTGTACTCGATTTTGTGTCACGGTTCTTAATCTGAACCAAAGAGTCCAAATCTGGCAAAAAAGAAGTGCCAAACATGAACTGCTTTGCCAGATACAGAGTCGCCACCTAAATATTTTATTTTTGGGAAATTTAGGAAACCCTAACTCGTTTGCCTAAGGCCACGTGTCCGTCATCACCAAAGTTGCCTCGGCTCGGGAACTTGGGTACGATTGGGGAAGGTCACTGCGGAGCACTTCGCCGGTCAAAGACCGGCCTCTACTAACCATGATATGTAATTTTGAAAACATTGTGAACTCTTATTCCGGTTATTAGCCTGGATTTACTATGTGATGCGCACAGCATACAAGTATAGACCGAGTCGCCTGAATTGGAACGAAACATTTCATGTTTGTTTGTTTGAAAAATGGTTTGATGGTGCTACCCGCAGGTAGGCTTAAAATGCAAATTTTGCCACCCTCAGGTGGGCTTAAAAAGATGGTTTTGCCACTATCTAGTGGGCTTAAGACACACAATCAATGCATTGTTCCAATTCAGGTAACCCAACCTTCACCCACAGGCATTCAAGCTGTTATATCACATAAGCAGTTAGCCTCATGGTAAGCATGCTATTCATGGCAGTCACTCACACGCATGCAAGGATGCTAAAGCATAAAACTCACCGAGTACTCCAAAATGTAAACCGATTAGAAATTCATGCATGATCCTAAGTATACGTAAATGCCTAATGCAACACATGCAAAAATGCAACTATAGCAGTTCTCATTATTCTAAACATGGCATATAAGATGCAATGTATCAAGTATTCAACTCGAATTGAAATACAAATGCATTAGTATGATGCTACGAATGCAGCATACAAGATGAATGAATGGGTGCAAACATGCTATCATATCAGATGCTAATTGAAACATGCCCTAATCTAACCATCATAAGGTGTAAATAAAAGGGAGAAAGACATGGGGTTGGAAGACATACATCACACACACACTTCTCGCAGAGGGCCCAAATAAATAGTACACCCAAATAATACACCCAAATATGTACAAATCCTAATTAATTTACAAATTAACTAAGAAAACAATAAACTGGCATGCAAGCCAAGGACTGTCTTGACTCTTCTCCAGATGATGAATGATGCATGTCCGGGTTGCTTTTGCGCAGAAATCCGTGACGATGCCCCGATTAGCCTCTATTTTGCAATGGTTTTTGGAATGCATAAGCCCTAAGGTCACGATTCTTGATTTGTCGCAACAGAGAGCAAGAAAGGGCATGGCAATGTATTTTCACATATGTATGCATACCTCGATCCTCGTTACCAATCACGCATCTCGATGCATGATGGCCGAGGAGTCGAATTGCACAACTCAATATGAAATGAATGCACATATGAACACAATAAGACCTAACTCCATCATGGATAATCCGGAGTGTCGGTGACTGGGGAATTGAGACACGTTCCGTCACTCGGAGTACGAAACTCCCCTCGTTTCCCGTGCTCGGGCTAACTCCTATCCCGAACACAATGCAATATGCATGACATGCATGAAATGCAACTAAGATATAACCTAACATGCACAATGCTATGAAATGGCATACACGATGCACGAGGTAACATGGCATACACAATGCGCTAACATACAGCCTAGCATACACAATGCTATGGAATGAAATGGCATACACAATGCATAATGGACTTACACCAACATGAGTGGACCTCAACCATACTCACATAAGAGGCCATTAGATGAAAATGAGACACTCGAAATGCGTGCACACGTGCACGCAAACCGAGGACCAACCCTAAGACACCGAATGCCACTCTAACAAGACACATGGCAAGACATGGAATATGACATACTAGCATGCAAATTTCAGTAGCAAAAATTGATACAAAACAGCCCCGAAACATGGCAAAAGTGCACCCGATGCATGAAATGAAACCCGAAATCCAAAATTAGGCACATGGAATGACTTATAGCTATACAAAGAATACATTATTTGAACATGAAGCATGAAGAAAGAAGCAAGGAAGTCCCAAAAAATGCATATTTACAGTTTTAAGCAAGGCCAAACAGTGAACACAAATGGGGCTAAGCTATCATACAAAAATGGCCCTAAAATTGAGATAATGAAGCAAGTAGCAACTTCTGGCCCCAAATGGCCGAGAGCCCTTCAACAAAGTTGAAGAGGGGCTCAAAACATGGCATTTTACAGTTAGTAACCAAACCCAAAACAGTGCACAAGCAAGCCTAAAATACTGTGCAAGATAAGGCCAAAAAGAGGGCTTCAACACAAAGTATACAAAGGATGCCTCAAACAGAAAAAGACCCTTAATAAAACATGAAGAGGGAGTCAAAATAATGCTATTTACAGTTTGGACCAGAGCCCAAAAACAGAATCACAAGGGGCTAACAAATCATGCAAAAATAATGTCAAAAGAGGGATACAAAGGCAAGTGGCAAATGGAAGCCTCAAACAGTGAGGAGACCTTCAACAATGTTGAAGAAGGGCTCAAAATAAGCCACTTTACAGTTTACAACATGCCTCAAAACAGTTTATACATAGGCCTAAAATACTATGCAAGGAAATGGCATAAAAGAAAGGTAAAGAAGCAAGTGCCACAAGGAAGCTCAAAAAGTGAGAGGCCCTTAAACAAATATGAAATAGAGCTCAAAAAAATGCTATTTTTAGTTAGGGTCGGAGCTCAAAAAACTAAGCACAAGGAGCTAGAATATGCACCAAGAAAAAGGTCAAAAATGAGAGAAGAGGACTTACCCTTGAAGACTAATCTTTGACAGCCTTTTGGACCAAAATGCAGCACTCCTAGGCTCTGAAGAACAACCTCAAGCTGCTGGAATGGAGGATGGAAGGGTGGGGCTATGGGTTGGTGAAGAACCAAGGGGGTTTTTAAGGCTTAGAGTAGAGAGAGAGAGAGATTTAATGTGAGAGCTCCAAACCAAAAATTTCTAACCCCTAAAACCAGAGCTGGGGGGTGTTTATATAGGCAAAAGAGTGGGAGAAAAGGGGGGGAAACTGAAATTCAAATTTCCCCCCAAAAAGGCCAAAAAGTGAGATAAAGAGACAAATGGTAGCTGCTGACCTCAAACCGAAGAGATCCCTTCAACAAAGTTGAAGAGGGGCTCAAAAAAAGACATTTTGTAGTTTATGACCAAGTCCAAAACAGATCAAAAGTAAGCCTAAAATACCATGCAAAAATAGGCCTAAAAGAGAGTTAAAGAGGCAAGTGATAGTAAGAGACCTCAAACAGCAAAAGGTCCTTAATCAAACATGAAAAGGAGCTCAAAATATGACTATTTACAGTTTGGGTCGGAGCCCAACAATGCTTGCAAGAAAGGCTTGGGGGCCAAAACGCGCAGCCCGGGGCCCCGAAAACTGACTGTTAGGCATCGAAAGTGGTGTTCGACCACGAAGTCGGTCTCTCGGACCACAGTGTCCCTCAAAAGGGAGGAAATAAGGTATGTGCCAAAAACCGGAGCAAACAAAGGTGGTTAAGCGGTCCCGAAACCGGAGCAAACTGTCACGACCCAAACCCGCCCCTAAAAGTTTGGCATCGTAACTGGCCAGTAATCCTAGATTACCACAGGCCTTACAGTACAAAACATAGATAATCGGGGCTCGCGGAAGCGAAAACAAAACTACAATAGTCCAAAAATCTGTCAAACCGTGGCCTCCATTTTTGCAAAATCAACTTCCAAAATCAAACAATTCAAGGTCAAAATACTTGAAAACAACTTACTTTAAGCTTCATAACTTTCAAATAAACTTCAATGCATCATACTAAAAATCAAATCTTGACTTGTGATGGAAAATCATAAAACATGCTCATTAAAGCTTATTTTCTCAAAATCCATGGAGGTTCTTCCTCAAATTGACCAAATAATCATAAATCATGTCATGATGCCCACTTTAAACATAAATTCCCTTCATTCATTCCCTTACTTGCCATAAATCATAGATGATTCAACTTTACTTCTAGAATTTAGAGAAACCTCCTTACCTTGAGTGCTTAATTGAAGAGAATTAGTTTGAATCCCCTTTTTCCTTCTCTTCTTCCCTTGTTTCTCCTCTTTGCTCTCTCTCTCTCTCTCTCTCTCTCTCTCTCTTCTCACGAATTCTCTCTTCTCTCTCTCTTTCCAGATTCTTCTTTTGACTCAAAGGGTCAAATGAGGTCAAACACCCTTATCTATAACTATATATATATCCCTATATAGTATATAACTCAAGTTGTGTCAAAACGCTTGGGCCAAACAGGACTTAGCGATTCAGACGAAATTCAGTCCTCAATTTATTATTCCAAATAGCTCTAAAAATTCCCGGTATCACATAGGCGTGTTCAATTTCATTTTCTGAACCCATTACGGTCATCAATTTCAGTCCCGAAATTGTAATTCCAATAGATGTGTTTCCAATTCCAACAGATAATTCCCAATTAATTCATATAAATACATGATTAATTACCGATAATTATGACGTACATTTCGGGGTCATTACACTCTCCCCACCTTAAGAAGTTTGGTCCTCCAAACTTTCCTTACCCTGGCAGAAGTTCAATCAAAAATCTTAGTCACATGTCATTCAGTAGTTCACAGAAGCGTCATCATGTAAAGGGAACACTACAACGGTTCCATTCAGTTACTCAAATAGTTCGTGTATTAATCTCATAGCAGTCTGTCATATAATAAACACATTTCACACATGCTGTAATCAACTAACAAGTTCTATAACGTTCAATGCAATGGTAGTCACATAATTAGAACAATCCATAGCAAAGGTAATAGCAAAGGGAAGTTGTTCCCTCATAGTCATAATCAATTTGTGTCATGTCATATGGTCATGTGTTCAGTATTGTCCATTGCATAGGTAACAGTTAAGTCCATTGCATAGGTAACAGTGCTAACATCATAATAAATAATTGAAATCATACCTGCATTCGCTTTTCCAATATCCTGTGTTTTATCAAAAACTAAGGTGTAAACTCTTGCTTGCCTCAAAATAGTCCCCTCAGGAGTCGATGTTGTTGTTGTCTTCGGTGTCACTGTTGATGTATTTCCACTAGTAACAGGTCTTTCGGTTCTTGGGTAACCTTGTGGACAAGCTTTGGCTAAATGTCCCTTCTGTCCACATTTGAAACATGCTCGATATTCAAGCATAAACGCCTAATGTTGCTTCCCACATTCCTTACAAATGGGCATACTTACACTTCCTCCACTTTCCCTTTTTGTATTGTCACTAAACTTTGAAGCCAAATTTTCATTTACCGAAATCATTGATTCACCAACTACTTCTATTTTCTGTTTCTTAAATTTCTTACTCTCTGCTTCGATCATTGGTGGCTGGGACATTTTCAAGGCTGCAATATTTGTTTCCGCCATCAAGGCTCTATCAAGGACATCAACATATTTCTCCAATTTTAATACACTTACCCTATCAAGTACTTCAACATGCAATCCACCCTCAAACTTCCTTGCCTTTTTGTACTCTGTGTCCACCATATGGGGAGCATAGCGAGCTAATTCAGTGAACTTTGTTTCGTACTCTACTACCGACATGATGCCTTGCTTCAACTGTTCAAATTCAGATATTTTTCTGTCTCGCATACACTGTGGAAAATATTTTTCATAAAACTTTTCTTTAAATCGGTCCCAAGTCAAATCTCGATCTATCTCTCGAACAAGCATCCACCATCTTCGGGCTTCCTCCGTCAAAGTGAATGTTGCTAACAGAACCTTATACACATCAGTACACGGGAATACTTCAAAAATCTTTTCTGTTTCTAATACCCATGCCTCCGCTTTTAGTGGCTCAATGCCTCCTGGAAATTCTGGTGGTTTCAACTTCTTATATTTCTGAGTCAAACTGATAATATCATCATTATTCATCTGTTCCACTTGCACGGGTGGTGGTGGAGGAGGCGGAAATGGTTGTCTCTGCTGTTGTTGGTTTTGTTCTTGTTGCTGTCTTAACAAAGTCTCTACCATCCTTTCTAACCGATCTAGCCTAGCATTCGATGATTCCGTCTCATTTACATTCCTTGCATTGGTCTCCTCCATTTGTCTATAGAACCCATAACAAATACAACATTTCATTCTTAACATCGTGTTTCCTCTGTTGTCTTGTCATTACAGTTCTCGTTCCTCATATTCAGAAAACACACGCACCCATGCACATATGCTCATGCCATGCTCTAGTTCTTTTCTAATGCACCCTACAGCTCTTATGGACACGTGTGTGGGTAAATAACTCGTGCGCTCTGATACCATTCTGTCACGACCCAAACCCGCCCCTAAAAGTTTGGCATCGTAACCGGCCAGTAATCCTAGATTACCACAGGCCTTACAGTACAAAACATAGATAATCGGGGCTCGCGGAAGCGAAAACAAAACTACAATAGTCCAAAAATCTGTCAAACCGTGGCCTCCATTTTTGCAAAATCAACTTCCAAAATCAAACAATTCAAGGTCAAAATACTTGAAAACAACTTACTTTAAGCTTCATAACTTTCAAATAAACTTCAATGCATCATACTAAAAATCAAATCTTGACTTGAGATGGAAAATCATAAAACATGCTCATTAAAGCTTATTTTCTCAAAATCCATGGAGGTTCTTCCTCAAATTGACCAAATAATCATAAATCATGTCATGATGCCCACTTTAAACATAAATTCCCTTCATTCATTCCCTTACTTGCCATAAATCATAGATGATTCAACTTTACTTCTAGAATTTAGAGAAACCTCCTTACCTTGAGTGCTTAATTGAAGAGAATTAGTTTGAATCCCCTTTTTCCTTCTCTTCTTCCCTTGTTTCTCCTCTTTGCTCTCTCTCTCTCTCTCTCTCTCTCTCTCTTCTCACGAATTCTCTCTTCTCTCTCTCTTTCCAGATTCTTCTTTTGAGTCAAAGGGTCAAATGAGGTCAAACACCCTTATCTATAACTATATATATATCCCTATATAGTATATAACTCAAGTTGTGTCAAAACGCTTGGGCCAAACAGGACTTAGCGATTTAGACGAAATTCAGTCCTCAATTTATTATTCCAAATAGCTCTAAAAATTCCCGGTATCACATAGGCGTGTTCAATTTCATTTTCTGAACCCATTACGGTCATCAATTTCAGTCCCAAAATTGTAATTCCAATAGATGTGTTTCCAATTCCAACAGATAATTCCCAATTAATTCATATAAATACATGATTAATTACCGATAATTATGACGTACATTTCGGGGTCATTACACAAACGGAGGTGGTTAAGCGGTCCCGAACCGAGGCACACGGCCGTCGGCTCCGAAAAATCGAAAACCGGGCTCCAAACGGGAAAAATGGCCTACGGCCACTGAGAGATGATCTACGAAACCTCTCCCTCCCTTTGGGAAGAGAAAACAGAGAAAACGGAGCCTGATTCGCAAACCGAGGAAAAGCACAAAAGAGTCCGGAAGTCTGGAGGCAAGGCTCGCAGCCGGGACTCCGCAACCTCAGAACAAGCACAATATGCAACATCACCAAGCGCTCAATCGGTGACGTCTGAGTCTTAAGGTCGGTCAAAAATGGGGTATCTACAGGGACGTTCGAGAACGTCTACAAATATCATCAACAAAAATCTAAGCAACAAGTATATGAGGCCTTGTTTGGGAAGACTAAATAAGTGCACTTTTTGTCTTTTTTGACTAAAAAATTGAGGTTGAAAATATGGATGTTTGGGTTAACTTTTTGACTTTTTATGGAAAAATGTGTAATAAAAAATTGTGAAAATTGGTTTTTAGAGGAAAATTTGAATTGGGAGTTGTGCAGCCGTAATTGTTGACTTTTGGTGAATAGTGTTAACTTTTTAACTTTTTGAGTAACTTTTTGGCTTTTTGGATTATTTCAAATGTTTCACAAATAAAGTCTTGTCCACACTACCCCTTTGAAAATCATTATCAAGAAGAAAGGTAGTAAGTCTATCATACCAAGCCTGAGGGGCTTGTTTCAACCCATACAAAGACTTGTCTAACTTGTAAAAATGGTTTGGACATTTTGGGTCCTCAAACCCTTTTGGTTGCTCAACATAAGCCTCCTCTTTCAAGTACCCATTCAGAAAGGCACTTTTCACATCCATTTGAAACAATTTGAACCCAAGAAAGCATGCAACACCAAGTAAAATACAAATAGATTCGAGACGTACAACTAGGGCAAACGTCTCATCATAGTCAACACCTTCTACTTGAGTATAGCCTTGAGCAACCAACCTAGCTTTATTTCTAACCAAAGTACCATTCTCATCAGATTTTTTTTTTTTAAATCCACTTAGTACCTATCACATTCATGTCTCTAGGTCTGGGAACAAGAGTCCAAACTTTGTTACGTTCAAATTGACCTAACTCTTCATGCATAGCATTGACCCAACTATCATCTACTAAGGCCTCTTTTATATTCTTAGGTTCAATTAATGAAACATAACACATATGAGATACCTCTTCCCGAATTTATCTTTGGGTTTTTATTCGATCTGAGACACTTACAGTCACCTGTTAAGTTGGATGATTCAGTTTCACCCTTGCTGATGGTTTGAATTTTGGACTTGTAGTGACAGGAGCATCAAAAGTGGTGTCTCTTTGTGCACTCTTTGGACTCAGACTTACTTTAGAAGTTGGTGCTGGCTCACCTTCTTAAGCTTAGTCCTCTGCTTCTCCTTGACTTTGTGGTTCAGTATCCAGGATTGGAGACTCACCATTTTCTTCCTCATTTAATGCTGAAGTAGGAGAACTTGTGTCATCTATAATCACATTGATCGATTCCATTAAAGACAAAGTACGCAGGTTATAGACACGAAAAGCTCTACTAGAGGTTGAATACCCTAGAAAAATACATTTATCACTTCGGGAGTCAAATTTACCCGAGGGCTCTCTATCTTTGAAAATGTAACATTTACTCCCAAAAGTTTTGAAGTATTTTATATTAGGTTTCAATCCCTTCCATACTTTATATAGAGTTTGTAAAGTGCCAGGCCTTAAATACACATGATTTACAACATAAACAGCGGCATTTAAGGCTTCAGCCCAAAACTTTGAAGGAACTTTTTTACTAAGGAGCATGACCCTAGCCATCTCTTGAACAACCTTGTTCTTCCTCTCAACAACTCCATTTTGTTGTGGAGTAATCGGCGTAGAAAATTCATGCTTAATTCCATACATATCACAAAAATCCGAAAGTGAACTATTTTCATACTCATGACCATGATCAGTCCGGATTCTTATGATATGCCCAATAGAAACACCCTTTTCATTTTGGATTTTAAGGACTAAGGCCTGGAAAGCATCAAACGTACTAGATTTTTCTCTTAAAAAATTTACCCATGAAAAACGAGTATAATCATCAACGATTAAAAAATATGTATCTTTTACCTCCAATGCTTTCAATGCGAGTGGGTACCATAAGATCCCTATGAACCAATTCAAGAGAACGTTTGGTTGTGAAACTGTTCACCTTTTTATGAGGAGCACGAGTTTGCTTCCCAAGTTGACACGAACCACACACATGGTTCACATCCTTACCCATTTTGGGTACTCCTCTCACAAGCTCTTTGTTGGCAATGTTAGATAGGTCTTTGAAATTCATGTGACCTAATCTTTGATGCCATAGGTCAATGTTACTTATGATGGCCACAGGTCAATGTTACTTATGATGGCCAAGTGACAAGTAAAATCATTAGTGGTAACAATCCCATAGCAATTATCAAATGTGCGAACCCCATGCATAATAGTATTTCCTTTCTTATCCAAAATTTCACATTTAGTTTTTGAAAATAATACTTCATGATGGAAATCACATATTTGACTAATGCTCAATAGATTAGCTTTAAGGCCGTCAACAAGCAAAACATTTTCAAGTTTAGGAAGACCTACGACACTTATAGAGTCCTTACCAATAACTCTAGAAGTGCCACCATCTCCAAATGTAACAATTCATCCTTCATATTTATCAAGAGATGTGAAGTAGGATTTGTCACTAGACATGTGACGAGAACACCCACTATCAATATATCACATGTGTGAGACACGTGCTTTCAGTGCAGTGTGAACAACGAAACACATTAAGTCGCTCTTTCTAACCCATATCTTTTCGGTCTTAGTGGAAGCAGGACTGGCAGTCTTGGTAGGCGTTTTAGCGTTGTGAACACCCTCATGAACCTTGGTTTTCCACCTAGACATGTAAGGTTGTCTCCTAACCCAAAAAGTGTTAGAATTTTTACCCTTTTTAGACACTTTACCAAACAACTCAAAACAATAAGGACGAATGTAGCCATACCTCCCACAATGATGACAAACAAATACAGGTTTTACCTCTAGTTTGTCGATCTTACCCCCTTTGGGTTGATGAAGAGAAGTATCACCCTTGAGCTTTCCCTTTGCTTAAGTCTTCAGGTCATGTGATGTAGAGGCCTGTCCCTTTTGAAGTGTTGTAGCAGTATAGCATATCCTACTTTTATCACCACTCATTTATTGAGACCCGATAATGCCTTCAAGTGTCTTTGACCCTTTATTCCACATATCAATTGTGGCTCTAGCAGCTTTGAGTTCTTTCTCTTTTTGACCAATCAGCTCTTCTAATGTGGCTTGTGATATCTCAAGGATTCCAATCTTCTCTTCAAATGTGGCATAGATGCTCAAAAGTTCATTCCTTTCGGTTTCACAAGCTAGGAGTTTTCCACAAAGGTCTTGCCTGTTATTTGAGATCTTGTTGACATCCCTTTTTGCAAGTTCAATCTCTCCCTTTAGCTTGACATTTTCACTTTCACATGCTTTGAGCTTGAGAGTGAGTTTGTCATTGATCTTGGACAAATTTAGAGATTCATTGAAAAGCTTTTCATAAGCTTGTTGTAGATCATCACCATCAATCTCATCATTGTCTTCCGAGGTTTTATCATCCTCTTTTTGCTCCTTTTTCTTCTGGACCTCATCCAATCGAGCAACTAAGGCATGAAAGTTGATAGATGGTGGTGAAGATGACTCTCCTCTTTCATGAAATTGACTCAGAATGTCCCATGCATCTTTGGCCTTTGTGCAGTGAGTAACCCATTGTTGTTCTTCTTCAGAAATTGCTTCACGAATAGTAGTCAGAACTCTCTAATTGCTCGAATTGTCAGTGCTTTCAACATCCTCTTCAATGGCTTGCCAGCCCTCAAGGTCGTGAGTTCTCAGAAACATCCTCATTCTGATCTTCCAGAACAAGTAATTACTCCCATCAAAGGTAGGAGCACAATGCAGATTTTGACCACGAGCAAATTCCACTGGCTTTGGAGGAGGTTGAGTGACAGTAGAACAAAATGCCATGTAAGTACTATCTCCGTCTTCACCAGATTCGGTTTCTTCAAGTTCTTGCTCTGACCCGCTTTCATCATCCCAAGTCACTGTATAGACTTTCTTCCAGTTCTTTTTCGATGGACATTCAAGAGCAATATGTCCAAACCCTTAACATTCGTAACACTTGACACCTTGCCCCTTCACAGTCTTCTTTTCAGTTTTTGGGGCAATTTTTGGTGGAAAAGTTTTTGGTTTTTCATTACTCTTATCTTTTGAAATAGGGTTCTTGAAATTAAGCTTCTTTTTCTTTAAATTTTTTTTAACTGTTTAGTAAACATAGCCGTCATTTTGAACTCTAGATTAAATTCAATCTCAGGGGTCTTTGCAGTCTCATGAGCGCTAGTAAAAGCCACACTATTTTTTATTTTTTCTTAGAAATCTGGTGGGCTTCATAAGTCTGCAAGTTTCCAACCAACTTATCAAGCTTGAGGGTATCAACATCTTGAGCCTCCTCAATAGCTGTAACTTTTAATTGGAACCTCTCGGGTAAAGACCTTAAAATTTTTCCAACTACCTTAGCTTCAGGAATTTTTTCACCAAGTATGAAACAAGAATTCACGATGTCACTAAGTTTATCATAAAAATCATCAAACGTCTCATCATCACGCATAAAAAGAGTTTCAAAAAAAGAGGTGAGACATTGAAGTTTTGACCTTTTAACTGAAGTAGTACCCTCGTGAATAGTTTCAAGAATATCTCAAGCCTCTTTTGCTACCTCACAAGTACAAATACGACGAAACTCTTTAGGTGCAACAGAGCAAAAGAGAGAGTTAAGAGCCTTACTATTCCAACTCAAATTTCAATAATCGAATGCATCCCATTTATCAAGAGGTTTAGGAATATCAACACCATCAATGGTGACAACAGGTTCACTCCACCCATAGATCACACGGTGCCAAACTTTCTCATCAATAGATTTCAAAAACGTTCTCATACTAGCTTTCCAATATGAATAGTTTGTACCATCAAGTAACGGAGGTCTATGGGTTAAGTTACCTTCACAAATTAAATCCATATCACCAATCACACAAAATCACACTCCTATAGTTTTGATAAAAACAAAGAGTGACCTGCTCTGATACCAATTGAAAAACCTAAGTGATTCGTGATTAGATCAAGATTTAAGTGTACCAATTCCCAAACAATTAAAACAAACAATCTAAATCATCAAGCACGTACGAAAGTGATTTAGATTGTTGTTTCAAAAATAATAAATTGACACAAACAATTTTTACATAGAAAAAATCACTATTGGATCACCTCCACTTGTGATTAAAAAACCACGGGCGAAACACCACAAATCAACCCACTATGAAGAAAAGAAAGAATACAAAATACCCAAACAAATTACCCAAAATTTGTCAATTTGTCTTTAACAATTTGTATATCTTCCACCGCAACCTTCGTTTCAGAATTAATTAGATTGATGTTGATTCCACAACACCTACGTCGACTCAATGACCGCACACAGCTTTGAACACCTTCGAACACTCCATAATTGAACCTCCAGATTCCACCGAAGAAGAACACTCTTAAAGATGATCACTCAAACTTTAATGTGAATTATCAAACCATGTGAGTTTAATACTCAAGTAAACATCAAAGGAAAACTAGCAAAATAGCCTCTAAAAGAAAACCTTAGAGCTCCCAAAACAGATCTAAAAGCCTTAAACCTAAAAACAGACTTCAACACATATATATAGAAAACAGGGGCCGCGTACCCCGCTCGAGCGCAGGACTTGCCGTTCGAGTGGAGTCACTAAAACGCGTGCGATAAAACAAGTCTCCACTCGAGCACTGGAACTCACACTTGAGCACAAAAACACGCCTCCCAGTATTTGTGCAGACAAGCCAAACTACTGAGAAGGTGCAAACTCTACTCGAGCACAAATGTTCCCACTCGAGTGGGAAGACCAAAACCAAGGAAAAATTACAACTCTATTAAATCGAGCTTGTTCGCGGAATTGGCAACAAGTAGGGACCTAACATAATGTATAAATGTTAGAAGACGCCCACCTTTTCTTTTTCCACATTATCACAAGATAGTGATAATGTGAAAAAATTATGGCAAATTACACTGATAGTTTATCTATTTTGTTTATTCTGTCATTTGGTTCAATTTTAATCCTTAATTTTATATTTTGTCAATTTGGTTCAATTGATAATGTCGTTTGTATTTTTGACAAAAAATAATCACTGAATTTGATCTTCTTTTTTTTTTTTTTTTTTTTTGAGCAACAAGCAAATCAAATTTTGTTAGATAATGAAAATGTACAAATAGCTTGGAAAGAAGTTGCATTATTGTCAAAACTAAACATCCCAACTAGGTTGGCACCCAAAGTAAGACTTATCATGTACATTTCCAAAGCCCCAAATAAAGTTAGAGACATTCCAACTCAAAACACCTCAATACATCCAAAACATTGCAACATTACACCCTTCCTCCAATACAATTTCTAATATGCACAATATTGCACAGAAGTCGTTGATAGAGTACTGGAAGTCCATGGATGATGTTTTCAACCAAATTGCCAATCTAATAATTATAACTTCAACTAGCTCCTTCATCATTGGTTAGATATCATCAAAAAGGCATTCATTCATGTGCTTCTAGATGGACCAAAGAGCCACCAAAGGTATGGGATTCTAAATTCTTCTCTCAACTTTCATGAAGCAATTCCCTGCCCACCACTGCAATAGTCCTTCAACTGATCCAGGCACCACCCATTGAGCTCCCCACCACTTCAAAAGACCTATCCAAAGTCTCCAAACCATAGGGCAAAAAATAAGCACATGCTCTATTGATTCTTGATCAGCTTTGCAAAATATACACAAGAGCTGCACTCTCATCCAAAATTCCAATCCTTTGTAGAAATATGGAAGTTTTAACCTTATGTTTCAATGCAAGCTACCCAAAAAATTGTACTTTAGGGGGAAAGTACTTGATCCACACCAATCTACTAGAACTCTTATACTCACTATAATCTATATTAGTGTGATTATATAGAGTTGAGACAAAAAACTGCCATGTTTTGGTTGCTAGCCAAACTAACCTATCCTTAGCATTCATGTTCAAAACAGGGCTACTCTTATAAACTGATTAAATGTGTGGAGCTCCTCATTTTCCCATTGAAATAAGGCCCTCCTAAAACTGAATACCTAATTCTTAGAGTTGCCTTTTTTAACAACATATGCCCTGAGTGACCCATCATTATCATTAGACAACCTGAAGGGTCTAGGGAATAACTCTTTAAGACAAATTCCTCCACTCCAACAATCACGCTAGAACCTCACTCTACATCTATTTCCCAATCTAATCTGGAGATTACTTACGTAAAATTGTAATAAGCTGACCCTTTAATCTGCTGCTATCATAATATCACCCCAAATTTTAGAGAATCTATTGCCTGATTGCAGATTTGGTAACCATTTCCCACCACCAAATTTGTATTTGCTGCAAATCACCTTCTTCCACAAAGATGTTTCCTCATTGGCAAATCTCCACCACCACTTAATTAATAGACAAGCATTCACATCTCTGATTTTTCTAATTCCTAGCCCCCCTTGCTTAATACTTTTAGTTACCTCTTTTCATTTTGCTAGATGTACTTTTATCTTGAACTCAGAGCCATCCCATAAGAATGAGGCTTGTATTTTATCAATTTCTTTTGCTATCCCTTCTGGCATCTTGAAAAGTGAAAGGTAATACACTAGCAGACTAGATAACACTGCTTTAACCAGATTAGCCTCTGCAAATGAAAGAAATCTACTCTTCCAACTAGCAAGCCTGAGTTTAAGCTTCTCAATGACAGGTTTCCAAATCTTCTTTCTACTTGGACTAGCACCCAATGGAAATCTCTGAGTTTTGCAATTTAACATGGAAGTAAACTCATTGAGCAAAGAGTTAGAAATACCAAACCCACAGACCACATGTTTATGATAGTTTATCTTAAGTCCTGATGCAACTTCAAAGCACCATAAGATCCTCTTTAAATTTAACACTTCTGACCACTTAGCATCACAGAAAAATAATGAGTCATCTACAAATTGTAAGTAAGAAACTAACTATAGACACCCCATTTTTGACCGACCTTAAGGCTCAGACGTCACCGATTGAGCACTTGGTGATGTTGCATATTGTGCTCGTTCAGAGGTTTCAGAGTCTCGGCTGCGAGCCTTGCCTCCGAACTTTCAGACTCTTTCATGCTTTGCCTCGATTTGAGAACCAGGCTCTGTTTTCTCTGTTTTCTCTTCCCGAAGGGAGGGAGAGGTCTCATAGATCATCTCTCAGTGGCCGTGGGCTACGTTTCGTGGTCGTAGGCCATTTTTCCCGTTTGGAGCCCAATTTCCGGTTTTTCGAAGCTGTTGGTCGTGTGCCTCAGTTCGGGACCGCTTAACCACCTCCGTTTGCTCCGATTTCTTGAACATACCTTATTTCCTCCCTTTTGAGGGAGACTATGGTCCGAGAGACCGACTTCGTGGTCGAACACCACTTCCGGTGCCTAACAGTCAGTTTTCGAGGCCCCGGGCTGCGCATTTCGGCCCTCGAACCCTCATTTTGCATCGGTCTGGGCTCATTTTTGGTGGAGGCCTTATTTTCACTATTAGGAAGGTTGTAGAAGGGTGGGAGGCCAGTAATTGTTCTGAGGACCAGTTTTATTTCTTCATCGCCCTCCGTCGCCCGTTTTTCTCACTAGAAAGCCAATGTTGACCACCTTAAGGCCACTTTTTCTAGCCCTAAACCACATATTTGTGTTGTACACACCCGGGAGGCCACCAATATCATATGGCCGGCCAGTAATTGTGTTTGACCCTTTTGAAACCCTCCAAAAAATGGGCTTTTCTCTCTCCTGGTTCACCTTCTCCAGTTTTTGACCACATGGTTGTGTTGAGCACACATGGGAGGCCACCAATATGAGGTGGCCGGCAACCAATTAGTCCTGACCGTTTTGACCCTTGGCCGGCCGGCCATGGGGAGGGCCGGCCGGCCACCTGCAACTTAAATAACCAGCCGGCCATGATCCTTGCACCCTGCTCCTTCCAGCTGTGACCTCCTTTTCCCCCCAGATTCTGTATCCGGGGGGGAAACTTAAATTCGAATCTCCTCCCCCCCTTTTCTCCACTCTTGTGCATATATAACCAGCCCCTCCCCTTCAGTTTGGAGGGTTACAAAAAACCCTTTGGAGCTCTTGCATATACCCCCCTCTCTCCCTCTCTTCCAACCTTCAAACCCTTGATTCTTACATCATTTCTACACCACCACATAGCACCACACCACCACCATCCTTTCCAACACTTGCAGCTATTTTTCAGAGCTTCGGAGCACCTTTTCTCAGGCCAAGAGTTGCTGGTTCATTGGTCTACAAGGGTGAGTCCCCATTCTCCCTCTTTTGTGCTTTATTTTGTTCTATATCTAAGCCATACTTGCTTACATTTTCGGGCTCCGACCCTAACTGAAAATAGTAATTTTTTGAGGTCTTTTTCATGTTTGATTAAGGGTTCTTCCCTTTTTGAGGCTTCATACTACCACTTGCCTCTTTAGCTCTCATTTATGTCTCTTTCTTGCATAGTATTTTAGGCCTATTTTTAAACTGTTTTGAGCTTGGTCATAAACTGAAAAGAGGCTTTTTTTGAGCCCTTATTCAACATTGTTGAAGGACTCTTCACTGTTTGAGGCTTCCATCTGTCACTTGCCTCTTTATCTCTCTTTTGGCCCTATATTTGCATGCTTTTTTAGCTCCTTGTGCTTGTATTTTTGGGCTCTGGTCCGAACTGTAAATAGTCATATTTTGACCCACTATTCATGTTTGATCAAGGGTCTTTCACTGTTTGAGGCTTTCTTTTTGCTCTTTGTGTTAAAGCTCTCTTTTATGCCTTATTTCGTATAGTATTTTAAGCTTGCTTGTGCACTGTTTTGGGCTTGGTCATAAACTGTAAAATATCATGTTTTCAGCCCCTCTTCAACATTGTTGAAGGGCCCTTCTCTGTTTGAGGCCAGCAGCCATCACTTGCTCCTTTGTCCCTCTTTTGGCCTTTTTCTTGCATAATGTTTTAGGCCTACTTGTGTTTATTTTCGTGGCTTGATGTCAACTTTAAAGTGCTTCATTTTGAGCCCCTCTTCAACTTTGTTGAAGGGCTCTTTTCCATTTAGGGCCAGCAGCTGTTACTTGCTTCTTTATCTCTCTTTCGAGGCCATTTTTGCATGTTAGCTTAGCCCTACTTATGTTCACCTTTTGGCCTTGCTTAAAACTGAAAATATGCTTTTTTTGGGACTTTCTTGATTCTGTCTTCATACTTCATGTTCAAATAATGCATGCTTTGTATAGCTATAAGTCATTCCATGCGCCTAGTTTCGAGTTTCGAGTCTCATTTCATGCATCGGGTGCCATGTCTCCATGTTTCAGGGCTGTTTTGCATCATATTTTAGCGCTGAAATTTGCATACTAGTATGCCATATTCCATGCCTTGCCATGCTTTGTTAGAGTGGCATTTGATGCCTTAGGGTCGGTTCTCGGTTTGCATGCACGTGTGCACGCATCTCGAGTGTCTCATTTTCATCTAATGGCCTCCTATGTGAGTGTGGCCGAGGTCCACTTGTGTTGGTGTAAGCCCATTATGCATTGTGTATGCTATTTCATTTCACAACATTGTGTATGCTAGGTTATATGTTAGCGCATTGTGTATGCCATGTTACCTCGTGCATCGTGTATGCCATTTCATAGCATTGTGCATGTTAGGTTGTATCTTAGTTGCATCCATGCATGTCATGCATATTGCATTGTGTTTGGGATAGGAGTTAGCCCGAGCACGGAAAACGAGGAACATTTCGTACTCCGAGTGACGGAACGTGTCTCAATTCCCCAGTCACCGACACTCCGGATTGTCCATGATGGAGTTAGGTCTTAGTTGTATTTTCATGTGCATTCAATCCATATTGAGTTGTGCAATTCGACTCCTCGGCCATCATGCATCGAGATGCGTGATTGGTGACACGAGGATCGAGGCATGCATACATATGTGAAAATATATTGCTATGCCCCTTTCCTACTCTCTATTGAGTAACTCAAGAATCAACAGCCTTCCGAAGCTTGGCGCGCCTTCCAAGAACAATTGCAAACAGAGGCTAATTGGGACATCGCAGTGGATTTCCGCGCAAAAGCAGCCCAAACATACATCATTCATCAGAGTTGAGGCAGTCCCTGGCTTGCATGCCAATTTATAGCTTTCCTAGATTAATTTGTAAATTAGTTAAGATTTTTGTACTTATTCGGACTGTATTTATTTGGGACTGTATATTATTCTTTCGGATCCTCCGAACGAGGGCATAATTGTAATAAGTGTGCGTGCGTGTGATGTATGTCTTCTAACCCCACGTCTTTCTTTCCTTTTATTTACCAGCTTATGATGGTTAAATTAGGGCATGTTTCAATTAGCATACAGTATGATAGTATGTTTGCATTTATTCATCTGTCATTCATGCACCGGGCTCGGCGCATCATACTAACTGCATTTGTACTTCAATTCTAAGTTGAATACATGTTAGCTGTAGCATTCCATACGCCATGTTTAGAATAGCCGAGCCTGCTATAGTTGCATTTTTGCATATGTTGCATTAGGCATTTCTGTATATTTAGGATCATGCATAGATTTCTAATCGGTTTCTATTTTGGCTTGGAGTACTCAGTGAGTTTTATGCTTTAGCATCCTTGCATGCGTGTGAGTGACTGCCATGAATAGCATGCTTACCATAAGGCTAACTGCTTATGTGATATAACTGCTTGAATGCCTGTGGGTGAAGGTTAGGTTGTTTAGATTGGAACAAATCATCAACTGTTTGTTTTAAGCCCACTAGATAGTGGCAAAAACATGTTTTCTAAGCCCACCCGAGGGTGGCAAATCCACATCTTAGCCTACCTGCGGGTAGCACCATCAAACCATTTTCAGACAAACAAACATGAAATGTTTTGTTCCAATTCAGGCGACCCAGTCTATACTTGTATGCTGTGCGCATCACATAGTAAATCTAGGCTAATAACCGGAATAAGAGCACACAAAGTTTTCAAAACTAGATATCATGGTTAGTAGAGGCCGATCTTTGATCGGGCGAGCGGGGGTGCTCACGAAGTGACCTTCCCCAATCGTACCCAAGTTCCCGAGCCGAGGCAACTTTGGTGATGACGGACACGTGGCCTTAGGCAACGAGTCAGGGTTTCCTAAATTTCCCAAAATAAAATATTTAGGTGGCGACTCTGTATCTGGCAAAGCAGTCCATGTTTGGCACTTCTTTCAAAAATCTGTTTTCTCAAAATGATTTGCCGAATTTGAACTCTTTGGTTCGAGATTAAGAACCGTAACACAAATCGAGTCCGAACTGTAGCGAGGTCCCCCGCGGGCTGGTTTACAGTTTCTGGCGACTCCGCTGGGGATTTAGAGAACTTGACTCGAACTCATGACATCTGGTTTTGACTACACATGTGAGTTTCTTTGCATTGCATTTGCATTGGTACGCCTAGGACACCGTATTTGCCATCTACTATTCCTGAACAGTTTGCCGGAGGCTTGTCTTGTCAAGGCATGACCATAAGGTTGACTGGTTATGGGCTCTACCAGTATGGGAACACAAACCCCGGTTTTACCGGGGCACCCTCTTTGAACATTCGACCTAGTGCATATCGAAATCCGTAGTGACCATTCCAAACTAGGACAGGTTGCTTACCCGATATAGGTTATTTGAAACTGCTGCGTGCGTAGTGAAACCCTAGCTCCTGACAAAATAGGACAGGGAAACCCTATCCCAACATAGGGTGTTTTGGCTCTCACTTATCTGTTATGTGCTTTTAGAGTGCGTCTCTACAGGGAATGCATATATCAGTTTATGAGTTTGGGCATCAACTGCGGGCATCGATGTTTGAGAATCGATTATCTGCGGGTATCGATTCGGGGGGCAAGGATCCAGAGATAATGATCAGTGTTTGAGAACAGTGTGTATCCAGCTTATCGACCGTGTGTTGTTATGCCCAGCCGTGTGTTGCGTATTCATTTTAAGCTGTTATGCTGTTCGTTTATCTGGTTATTTATTTTCTTTTTGCTTTATTTATCTTTTTGCTAGGGCAGTTTTAGCACAATTGCTTCCGACCCAGTAGATATTCCCCGAGCACTTTGGACAAGAGGTCGTCAGCTCAATCGATCTGAGGATCTGGTTGACGGACAGCCAGTGTTTCATTCTCTACCCCCAGTTGTCAGAAGAAGCGAAGAGGTGTGAAAGGTGTACCGAGAGGATACTGAAGGGCCTACCCTAACAGTGAACAGTCGGGCTAAGGTCTTAGTTTCTGCCATAAAGATACACATACCGGTCAGTCAGCAAGATCAGCAAAATATGGCTGGGATGGAAGAAATGATGCGCCAACTCCAAGAGAGTATGAGACAGATACAGGAGGACGCTATCCGCCAAGCGGAGCTTGCTAAACAGCAGGCCACAATCATGGCCCAGCAGGCGGAGCTAATTAACCGACTCCAGCAGCAAGTCGGAGCATCAGCCTCACATCCAAACCCTCCCCCACCAGGAGTCCCCCTACCCAAGCAAACACCAACTACCTAGAATGTCCTACCAAACATCCAAAACACCTTGCCAAATGTCCAAAACATCCAGGAGGACACGGACATTCCAACGGGGCCAGCTCCGCCCCCACTTCCGCCTCAACTGTCCAAAACCCATACACCTGCCAACCACCCAAACTCTCCCTTCGAGTTCGAAATAGACCATACGGCGCTGAAATTGAGCAAGCTCGAGAAGCTATTCAAAAAATCCCAAGGAGTGAAGGCTATTCCGGATATTGAGGACGGATATACCGATGTGGCTGTAACATTGCCGGATAGATTCAAAATGCCGCAAATCGATCGCTTCGATGGATCCGGTGATCCCATGGTCCACCTTCGACTATTCTCAGATATATTACGACCAATGGGCCTGACCAGACCCCAGAAGCTTTTGCTATTTGGCCGAACCCTATCAGGTGTGGCCACTATCTGGTATGCAAAGTTGGAGGATGAGGTCAAAAGAAGTTGGGATGAAATGGCCGAGGCCTTTGTTGCACAATACTCGTATAATACCCAGATCGAGATTACAACTCGTGATCTCGAAACAACAAGGCAGGAGCCCAAAGAGACTTTCTCGGATTTCGTGACTCGATGGAGGGCGAAGGCATAGATGATGACTTTGAGGCCCACTAATAAGGACCAGATCAGGATGATTGTGCGCAATCTCCAACCGAAACTGATGCAGAAGATGATTGTACTCCCCTTCTCCACCTTCTCAGATCTACACGAGATGGGGGTACAAATCGAGGATGCAATGAAGCAGGGTTTGATTGACCAGGATAGGGAGCAACCTAGGAGGACTTTCAACCGTAACAACAATGCAGGCCCAAGTGGCGCTGCAACTGCACGAGCTTCAGAGGTGAGCATGGTCACCACCATTCCCCCTCCCCTTCTGAGACCCATGGCAGCCACGCCTTTCTCCAGTGCATCCGGAAGCAATACCCAAACCACCAAATACCAACCCAGAGGCCAAAGAACCTTCACACCCCTATATATGCCCCTGTCCAAAGCTCTGGGGGTATTAATCAGGACGAAGCATTTGAAGCCCCTAGAGCCGAGGCCACTACCAAATCCACTCCCTCTCATGACCCGGCAAAATATCACAGATCACTAACAAAGACGGTCATGACACCGACCGTTGTTTTAGATTGCGTCACGAGATCCAGGATCTTATTGACAAGCAGGTGATTGCGCCTCCTGACAAACCCAACGTCACAACAAATCCTCTCCCACCGCATAACCAAGCTCCCCCTCCCAACAAAATCAACTTCATCCAAACTGGGATCACGTCTTACGATCCTAGTATCTATATCACCCCATCCCACCAACCTAAACCGGAGGTGTTCCTTCCCACTGCACTGACTCTTTGTGCATGATGGACATCTCCACAACCCAATCTGAGCCAATCTGAGCCAATGGTGGTGACCACCGAAGATGGGACAAGGCAGGTTTCAGAGGAAAGTGGAATTGTTGAGTTTGGGATTGAGCAGTCTAGGAATCTCGCTGGAGGAGCCTACGATCCAAGTGAGTACATCCAGTAAGCGGTCCTCGAGGTAGTGCAAGAAGAGCGTAATTATGTGTAATTCAGGGGGACAGATTTGAACGGGGAACAGATGATCTAACAGCTGTAAGAGAGGGCCTTGCCAACCTCCAGTTCTTCAGTGACCAAGAATCAGGGGATGCGGCAATCAACTGGTTCGAGTATGAGGAGTCGGCAGAAGCTACCGGATGGTTAGATGATCAACCAGACGTTGTAGAATTTCAACCAGAACAGGGCCCGGCAGGGGCGAGGGTATCAGTGGTGGCTGGAAGGGCCGAAGGTCAGAGTACATTGCCGGAGAGCGCCGGTACAAAGAATTTCGCTCGAAACCAAGACATTGTGAATGCAGGGAAAACCAAACAACAAACCGAGCTAACGCAGGTGGAACAAGAGAAGAATTGGGATTCTGAGAGAGTCCGGAAAGCCAAAACCCATGAAAGGATTGAAAGTGCTGTGGACACGAGAGCAAGAGATGCTGTGAGCATATGGGCTGAGAGTACTGGGAGTACAAACATGCCAGAGCCAGACAGGTGCCTATTGAACGCTAGCGGGATGTGGTGGGAAGACGATGATTTATGTCTTGCCCACACAGACGATGATTGGGGAAATAATCAACCAGATGACACCTAGTACCTCGATGAGGTGGATCACATGACAAGAAGCGGGCGGTACTCCAAGCCCCCGCACCTAGACCAACCTGAGGCATCTAGGAAAGACAAGGAAGCTGAGAGACATAGGGAGAAGCAGATTGAAGAAGAAGTTGTGCTCAAGCAATTAAAGAAGATACAAGCAGACATCTCCATCTCTGGGATCGCTATGGCATCACAGTACGCATGTGCTGTCCTATCTGCTATGGACAAGGCCAAACTCTTTATAGATACTACACCAGAGCAGTTGGTTGGGCTGGTCTTTCTGGGAGGAGGTTCCCCGACGTTAACCTTTTCAGACAAAGAACTGCCGCCTGAGGGCGCAAATCATAACAAACCCCTCTACATTTCTGTGGAATGTAGAGATAAGTGGATACCGGTGGTACTTGTTGATACCAGATCTGCCATCAACGTCTGCCCAGCCAGAACAGCGTATGCAATCGGGTTGAAGCCCGCGGACTTCATGCCGACTACTCAAGTGATCAGAGCATATGATAATACTAGCAAGGAAGTGATGGGGACTGTCAAGATTCAGACCCAGGTTGGTCCAGGACAACACAACATCGAATTCCATGTCTTGGACATTCTCGCAACCTTCAATCTACTCTTGCGGCGGCCGTGGTTGCACCAAGTGAAGGCAGTCTCTTCCACTTTACATCAGATGTTGAAGTACCCTCACGGGAAGGGAGTAGCTATTGTCTTCGGGAATTCATCAATCCATCCGCCGCCAGAAGTGTCCACACCAGTCTTGGAAATCGAGCATGGCAAAGAGGATGTGTTCTTATCAGGGTTCACTTTGGCTGAGGCCCAGGTGGTACAGAATATCATGGCTGTGAATGAGGGAGTGTACATCAGTGCTCAATCCGTCTACCTCATGAACAAGCTACAACACATCCCCAAGATGGGATTAGGAAGGAGCGGCCGAAAAGGCGTCGTAGCATTGGCCGAAGTGCCACACAACCCTCATACCTTTGGCTTGGGTTATCTGCGCACCAAAGAGGACTGGGTGAGGAAGGGAAAGGAAATGGCCAGAAAAACCAGAGCAAAGCAGGCTAGGAAGCCTTTTGAATTAATGCATAGGCCCATCCAGGGTACCCTGAACGGACGCTTCGTCCGAGAGGGGGAGGACTTTCCATTTTGCGACTTCCCACAGCCGTGGCTAAACGCAGAGAAGAAGCGCGTGCCAGGTTTCGAGATCTTCTTCAACCTGCAACTATCCGGGGATGACGCGTACACTGAGCGCATGCACCCATCACCGAGGTTGAGAAGTGTAAGGCAGTGGACTCCGAGGGCGCTGAAATTGAAATGAGGGTAGCATTGGCATGTCTACTTTCAGATCCTCCGATCGACCATAAGTGCTTGGGGGATAATTTCTCGGTTTCCATGATTGGGGATGAAACGGCTATGAGCCTACCAGCAACTATTTTGGATGCATCTATCGCACCCTCTCTCACTTGGCAATACGAGGAGGGGTTTTTGTCCAGCAGCACCGGGTCAGGTAGTGAGCCGGAATCTGATTCCACCGAATCTTGTGAGTCGAAATCAGGTTCCAAATGACCGAAGTCTCGAGTCTGGTAATCCCGGGATGATAACCCGGATACCACGCTTTGTCGTGTCTTTTTCTTTCTCATTTGAGTCTGTTGTAACCAAGAATTCGGACGATTTGGATGTGCTTAATGAGAATCAAGTAACTGTGGTTTCTGAGTACTTTTCTGTGTCCTTGATTTATTGCATTAATTCAGACTTTCAAAACTTTGATAAAAACGACGAGGATGAAATTCCTCCGGTTTTGCAACGTTTAATTGAGCAGGAGCAGGAGAGATTTGTCAAACCCTTAATGGATGAAATCACTACCGTGAATATTGGTACTGAGGAGGACCCGCGGCTGGTCCAGATCGGGTCCACGTTGTCTTCAGAGGAACGCGAGCGCTTAGTCGCTTTATTAAAATATTTCAAAGATGTTTTCGCGTGGTCCTACAAAGACATGCCTGGGATCGATCCTGAGATTGTACAGCACCGGATCCCCCTTGACCCCGAGGCCCGACCTGTCAAATAGAAACTTAGAAGGATCTGCCCGGACTGGGCTCTCAAGATTAAGGAAGAGGTCACCAAACAAATCGACGCAGGCTTCCTGCTGGTATCCGAATACCCGACTTGGTTGGCCAACATTGTTCCAGTGCCGAAGAAAGATGGCAGGATCCGGGTATGTGTGGATTTCAGGGATTTGAACAGAGCTAGTCCGAAGGACAACTTTACCTTGTTGCATATTGATGAGTTGGTAGATTTCACAGCAGGGCATGCTTTTCTCTCATTCATGGATGGCTCTCAGGATACAACCAGATAGTGATGGCACCCTAAGATCGGGAAAAGACCGCATTCACCACCCCGTGGGGGATGTACTGCTACAGAGTAATGCCGTTTGGGTTGAAGAATGCTGGAGCTGCTTATCAACGGGCCGCGACCACGATATTACATGACATGATCCACAAAGAGGTTGAGGTGTACGTGGACGACATGATTGTCAAATCCAAAGAAAGAGAAGGCCACTACACCGCCTTGCACAAGTTTCTTCAAAGGATCAAGGAATTTCGGTTGCGGCTGAACCCTCAGAAGTGTACATTTGGTGTTATAGCGGGAAAAATACTGGGGTTTCTGATTACACAAAGGGGCATCGAGGTCGACCCTTCCAAAATCAAGGCCATCTTAGAAATGCCACCATCAAGGACTAAAAAGGAGGTGCGAGGCTTTCTGGGTAAAGTGCAATTCATAAGACGGTTCATCTCAAAATTAACCTTGACTTGTGAACCACTTTTTGGTCTCCTGAAGAAAGGAAAGAAATTCCAATGGGACGGCCGATGCCAAGCTGCTTTTGAACAGATTAAAGAATATTTACAGAACCCACCCGTCTTGTCACCACCAGAACCGGGGAAACCGTTGATTTTGTATCTGTCAGTAACTGAGACTACAATGGGCTGCATGTTTGCGCAAGAATCAGAGGACAAGGTAGAGAAAGCCATCTACTATCTGAGCAAGAAGATGTTGGATTACGAGACCCGCTACACTCCGCTGGAGAAGGCTTGCTTAGCTTTGGTATGGGCTACCAGGAAGCTGGGTACTACCTATTAGCTCACTCCGTAATGTTGGTTTCACGACTTGATCCCATCAAATATCTTTTCGAGAAACCAGCACTTACGGGTAGGCTAGCTCGTTGGTTGCTATTGCTATCCGAATTTGATTTGAAATATGTAACACGCAAGTCAGTCAAGGGAAGAGCAGTGGCAGAGTTCTTAGCCGACCACCCAGTGGAAGGGGGTGAAGCAGTCGAGTACTTATTCCCAGATGAGGCCATTTTGCATATCGACGATGAAACTTGGACGATGTACTTTGACGGAGCGTCAAATCAATACGGATATGGGATAGGAGTGTTGCTGATAGCACCCGACAATTCCCGTATCCCTCTAGCCTTCAAACTCCGATTCAAAGTCTCGAACAACGAAGCAGAATATGAGGCATGCATTGCCGGTCTAGAAGCAGCCCTGGAACTAGGGGCAAGACGGTTGGACGTCATCGGGGACTCGAACCTTGTTGTGTCTCAAGCAAAAGGAGACTGGAAAGTGAAAGAGGAAAAGATGATGATGTATCACCAGACCTTGGACTTGCTGATTCCTCGGTTTGAGAAGCTAAGTTTTACTCATCTACTAAGAGAGAACAACAGGTTCGCAGATTCTTTAGCAACTCTATCTTCCATGATAGACATCCCGTGTGGAGTTCGAATGCGTCCAGTCATCATTGACCAGAAATTTGCACCTGCCTACGAGTCGATTGCTGCTATAGATGAGGTTCAGGATGAAAACCCCTGGTATTACAACATTTGGAATTTCTTGGAGAATGAAGCATACCCGCCAGGGATGAATGCCAAAGACAAAAGGGCAATCAGGAGAATGGCCGTTCAGTTCATCATCTGTGGGGGTAAGCTGTATAAGAGGGGCCATCTGGGAATGCATAAGCTGTGTGTTGATGCCGAAGAGTCAAAACGTCTAATAAAAGCCATCCATGGAGGGGAATGCGGTGCGCATATGAACGAAGTAATGCTGGCACGGAAGATCCTCAGACAGGGTTACTACTGGTCCACCATGGAGGAGGATTGTATCGGCTTTGTTCAGCGATGCCACAAATGTCAGATCCATGCAAATCGCATGAACATCCCGCCATCGAAGCTGTACAACATGACTTCGCCAGGCCATTTTCAATTTGGGGAATTGACGTGATCGAGGCTGTCACTCCGAAGGGGTCGAATGGGCATGAGTTCATCCTGATCGCGATAGATTATTTCACGAAGTGGGTCGAGGCCCAATCTTATGGGGTGTTGAAGGCTTCACATGTTGCGAAGTTTATCAGAAACAACATCATCTGTCGCTACGGAGTCCCAAACGAAATAATTTCCGATAACGGTTCCCACTTCAAGAAGGAAGTGATTGACTTGTTGGAAAAATACAACGTGACTTTTCATAAGTCCTCTACCTATCGGCCGCAGACCAATGGAGCGGTTGAGGCCGCCAACAAGAATATCAAGCACATACTGCAGAAGATGGTGGAAACCTACCGGAACTGGCCAGATAAGCTGCCGTTTGCTCTATGGGGTTACCAGACTTTAATCAGAACTTCGACTGGGGCGACTCCGTATTCATTGGTTTATGGGATGGAGGCCGTTCTACCTATCGAGATTGAGGTCCCGTCATTACGAGTATTGGCTAAATGTCGAATAGCCGAAGCAGACTGGCAGCAGAGCAGGTTTGAAGAACTCATGCTCTTTGATGAAAGAAGACTGAAAGCACTGTACCATGTTCAAGGTTATCAGCGCAGGATTGCCCGAGCTTTCAACAAGAGGGTGAAGTCCAGAAATCTAAAAGAAGGAGATTTGGTACTCAAGGACAACCGAGCTCCCATCCACGACCCAAGGGGCAAGTTCAAGCCCAATTGGACTGGTCCTCACATCATTAAGTCTATCTGGTCAGGTGTAGCTGTGGTTCTGATGGATCTAGATGGCTTGGAGTTTTCACAACCGATCAATATGGACAAGTTGAAGAAATATTACCCTTGAGAGGCTCGCTAGGCCAAAAACTCGAAAGGGCGACCTAGGCAAAACTCAGAGCACAAAAAATTTGAAACTACAAAAACTGAGCTCGCAAGGTTGAAAACCCGCAAAGGGCGGCCTTGGCAAAAGTTAGAGCGTAAAAGGAGAGTGAAAATACCCGAGCGAACCTGGGCCTGAACTACGTAAGGCTTGATTCCCATCTTTGGGATGCGTAGGCAACTTCATCCTGAAGTTCAGCCATAAACTTTTCCCCGATCAACTTTGTCCATTTAATCATCTCGGTCATCTTTGTCCATCAGCATTTATCGTAATCTCCGGTACAGTGCTATTCAGACTACAGGCAACTTTCCGTTGCCACACAGTGCCGCGGTACTATTCAGACTAGGGGCAACTTTCCAGTTGCTAGAATCTGGGGTTGTGCATCTCGATGAGATCTCGACGTGTCGATTCGATCCATATCGAAAATAGTTTTGAAAAGTTTTAATAAAAGTTGACTTTGTTCAAATTAATCTTTTTACAGCTAAGACCATTTTTGGACCAAAGCGGAAAATTTTCAGTACCACAACCTTCAATTTCATTGATTTCAATACAGAGTTCTCTTGCTCTTGCATACAATTGAAGTTGCTTTTTTATTACACTCATAAAGAAAACTTAAAAGTACTAATAAAGCAATAAATCCAGGGCATAGTCAAGTCAGGTGTCCCTGCTCCCCCTCCCAGAGCTAGTCGAAGCCTCTGATGCCAAGCTAGGCCCAATCTATGCCTCTTCATTGAGCCAATCCCAGCACTCGTCAGACAAAGTGCAACTGAAAGTGGGAGCGGGGGCCAGGAGCTCTCTAGTCCTCCATGCTGTAGCATATCAGGCAAGCTGTGCGCCTCGGACCGGGAAAGCAACCGGGTACTCAATCCCCTTTGGCGGGCAAGTCTGATCATGACCGAACTGGCGCAGGAATCGGAATGGAAAGTAGAACACACAGTGGGTCAGACCAATCAACTGGATCCCAGTCTGCCGGAACATACTCTAGCTCATTGCTGGAAGATTGAGCCAAGGACAGCGCCAAGCAATGTGGTCAGCAGACAAATTGCACATCCAGTTAAACCACCACCTTTCATCAGGGGCGTCGACCAGGCGTTGTCGAAAGAAGTAGCCGCGGGCTAAGTAGGCAGGGCAAGAGTCCACAACCTGCAATTTATCCATCAACCATACCTGGGGAGGGATGAAAAATAAGAGAATAAAGAATAGAGAGACGTACAATGAGAGAACAGTGAGACAAGGGTTTTGTGAGAAAAACCGAGCCTGAGGCCGAGTGATGTGAGCAAATACATATGTGAGATTGGGTGGGAAATATTACCTGCAGCAGTAGTGGACTCCTCAGAATCGGTCGCTCTCGATTGGAAAGCGTCCAAGCCCATCAGCGTTTCGGCCAATGCCATAGCAATACAGCTCTTCCCTTCCTTCAAGCCCTGAGCAACTTCAATCAAACAGATGTTGGGTCCACCCAGGCCCGGGGCAAGCAGGAAGTGAGATAGCATGCACAAGCAGAGGGCATGTTGTCGGAAACCTTGCCAATGATGGTCGCCGCGATCAACGGCACCAGAAAAGCGATGAATCAAACCAAGAATATCCAGTCCCCCATTACAGATCAGAGACCGAGCATCATGCGCGGTAAGTCCACACATCCGCCCTAAAGCTTGGGCGTGGCCAAAACGAAACTGAGGCAAAATCTCTTCATAACGTTCAAATTCCATCAAAACTTGAAAATCTTCGAAAGTTGGACATACCTCTTGCCCGCCGAAGCTAAAGACATGCGTCACCGGGTTCCAAAACCTCGCCGCGGCATGGAGGAAAGGAAGGTGCAGCGGAGTACGGCTCAGCGTGAATAGTGCATTCAACCCGAAACCCCGGAAGTTCAACTTTTTTTAGCCATCTAGAGAAGCAATCCAAGATGTGAGATTTTCAACGAGAAACGCCTCCATTTTTGTGCAAAACTAAGATGAATTGAATGAACCACGGAGCCAAGGCTTTTAAAGAGCAGAAGACACTATTCGGGGGACACGTGTCAAAAATTTGACGGTTGCTGAGCTAAGTGGCCAGCCGGCCACCTTTTCTGGCAGGCCGACCATTTCCTTTTCAAAAACTGGCCGGTGGCCTCCCCCTTTGCAATAAAGCTGGCTGGCCAGCTCCCAAAAGTGGCCGGCCATGCTCCAATGTGTGTCTTTGGCCCTGTTTTACCCTCCAGGAGGAAGTTTCAAGCATTTCCATGCAACGGGTGTGTCGAAGGCCTCCATTTCCCTCTGTTTCGGATGCGTTCCGTTGCTCAGATCGTCCGAAGTACACTTTGTTTTGTTAAGTTTTGTTTATCGAGTTATTGTTTTGCTTATCGAGTTGTCGTTTTTCTTATCGAGTTGTTTGTCGAGCTGTCGTGTTTCGTGTTTTTGAGTTGTTACTCTTTGTTTAAGCAATTTTTGTTGAGTCTTGTTTATTAAGTTGTCAACACTGTTGTGTTTTACTTATCGAGTTGTAAACTTGCTAAGGTTTTGTTATATCTTAGTAAGTTAAGTTGTTACGTCGGTTCACTACCTGACCTGGTAATTTTCAGTGCACAATTCCATTCAATCTTATTATGGTGCAAAATGATGTGATATGATGCTAAGAGTTTAAAATACAAAACTTTTTCAAAAGCTGTTTTATTCCATCATGCTTCGTTTGTTACAACATTTTACAAACAAGGGTACAAGTTTTACAGAAAATAAAACTGCCTAACAAGATACAATGTGCTATAACTACTAGTAAAAGGTAAACAAAGCAAGGAACAGCCGCATCTGCGCTCTCAAGAGCAGGAATAAGAGGCCCTCTTCGTCCTCTTCTATGGAATAGACTCTGCGCCACCATCGCCATCATCATCATCTGAATCGGAGCCGCCATCCTCGGAGCCCTCCTCAGCCTCATCTCCACTCCCAGAGCCAAGACCGGAGCCCTCCTCTTTGTCAGCAGATGTCTCCGACTGACGATCTGCAGCCTCCTCCTCCTCATCCTCACCGGGCTCCTCCTCTATAATGTGTGCTCTGCGTCTGCGAGACGACCCCCCTCCTCGGGCTCCTCGAAAAGGCCTGGATGGCCTAGCTCCTCGAAAAGGCCCGGATGGCCCAGCTCCTCGAAAAGGCCCAGATGGTCCACCTCCCCGAGAAGGCCCAGGTGGCCCGGTCTGCGGCTGAGCATATACCGGGGGCATCTGAGAATAAAGAGTTCAATTTGAATACATCAGTTTGAATATGTACATCAGATGCAGATACAAGAAAACTACATGAAGTGGGTACATGTAAATATAGTGTATAAGTGGGGTGTGTGTCAGATGTGCTCTACACAAGTAGCCTATCAATGCAGTAGAATGTTCAAAATCAGCATGTCATCGGAAATATGATAAATGCAAGAAAACTGGACAATAACTGGACACCCATAATGGACAATTGTGCCTCTCTCCGCAGGACCATGCCCTCGAGCGCGGCCATCATCCCGAGCATCTCATCTATATACTCTATAGGAGGCTGTAGATACAAATGCAGAACTAGCAGTAAGAGATTGAATGTCCAAGTGCCTGACTGATAAATCAAAGCTGTAAAAGCATACCGGTGGTGAATCAGGATCTCTGACGTATCTATGGTCAGGCAGGGGAGGCTCTATCAGGATCGGGTAGGGAGTCCGAATCGCCATCCCGTCAACTCGATTGGCATGTCTGGCCACCCAGCATGATGATGAGTCGGAGGAATTAGGGGAACCCATCCACCCCCACCTCTAGATGTATCAGCCCTGCTGGTGGAAGGGGCGTCTGCAGCCCGAGCCTAGGCCTGGCTCGAAGATGGCATACCAGCAGGCCTCATCGTCGGAATACGGACTCCCGTCAATGGAGGCATCAGGTATATGTGATGGTAAGTAGCATAATCCCCCTCCTCAAGATGTAGTAAGGCATCAGTACCCAGCATAGCACTAACAACATCTCGGGAAGAGAGCCTATCAGTAATCCGCATATCGACTGGGGGTGCTGAGGGAGGGTCCTGAGAAGTGTACCCCTAGACCTGACGCAAGAAGCGGTCCCCCAAAAACTAGGCGCTACCAACTGGCCCTTCGAATAGGATCCTGTACCGAGAGGCACCCCACCCTCCAGCAAACTGGAATCGGAGACCTTCACCTAAGGGCGCCTAGGGCTGCCATGTGATTTGCGGATAACAGATGCATAAACCAAGCAGAAATTGAGAATGTACAAGACAAATCAAAGAGGAAAACAGAAAGAACTGAGAGTTCCGAAATACCTCCGTCGACCGCACTGTGTCGAAGTACTGCCGTAGATAAAGGAGAGACTCCTGAGGTCTCGGCCGGTGCTGGCCCTCGAATACGAGTGAATACGGGGTCATGAGGGGCCCCTCCACCACCAACTCTGGGGCTAATGTCGGGAAGTACACATAGACCCATAACTGTGGAAAACAATGCAGAATACAAAATGCTGAAGGCAAAGTGCATGATACAGAGTATAAAGTGCACCGTGTGTGCAATGTACAAATAATGAGGAGCAGAAATGTAAATCAAGAGGGTAGAAAGTACCTCCCAGGCTCTCCAATAGCCGCCAAGTAAGTCCCCCCGTCCACGGGAGGTCGTGCTCATGTAGCAATAAAGGGTAGCCAAGCCGGCACCACCCCAGTCATACCGTCTGACCTGTGATAGGTCCACCAAAGCACTCAACAGATAAAGCCCAATAGTGTTCCCCCTATCGGCAAACAAAGTGGTCCCGAAGAGGAACATCAGAAAGCCGCGGGCATACTGTGCTGCCTCCTCATGAGTCCTAGGCTCTATCTCCACCCTCTGGAAATGGGAAGAGAACCAGGTATATCGGACTCTCCCCGAAGATCTATCAACAGGCGGGCGAGTCCCCAATAAATATATCCAAGCGGCCTCCCACTGGCCCATGTCCTCGTCGTAGGGGATGGCCCAACCTCCCACATCAAGACCGGTCAGTACGGCAAAGTCGAACGGGGTCATAGTCAAGTCCCCCGTGGCAGAGAAATGGAAGGAGTTGGTGGTGTCCCACCATCTCTCCACCAAGGCCCCCATCAACGTCCTCCTGGCAGGACAGCGAGATAGTCTAGTACAGAAGGGCCCAAACCCCGCCAAGTCAACCAAATCCTGAACAGCCTCCGGGAGCCCGGCATACCAATCTCTCGCCGCAGTAGAGCCATATCCCGGTACAGTGCGAGAAGTCACCTGCATTCAAAATGAATACATGTTTCAGCATAAAATGAATAAGCTACGTGCAAATGAAATGAATGGGCTGTGTGTTCAGAAAATCAGTGTTTGGGCTGCGTGTTCAACTCTCAATCAGTGTGTGCTACGTGTTCACCTCAACAATGGGCTGTGTGTTTAGAAAATCAGTGTTTAGGCTGCGTGTTCAACTCTCAATCAGTGTGTGCTGCGTGTTCACCTCAACAATGGGCTGTGTGTTCAGAAAATCAGTGTTTGGGCTGCGTGTTCAACTCTCAATCAATGTGTGCTGCGTGTTCACCTCAACAATGGGCTGTGTGTTCAGAAAATCAGTGTTTGGGCTGCGTGTTCAACTCTCAATCAGTGTGTGCTGCGTGTTCATCTCAACAAGGGGCTGTGTGTTCAGAAAATTAGTGTTTGGGCTGTGTGTTCAACTCTCAATCAGTGTGTGTTGCGTGTTCACCTCAACAATGGGCTGTGTGTTCAGAAAATCAGTGTTTGGGCTGCGTGTTCAACTCTCAATCAGTGTGTGCTGCGTGTTCACCTCAACAATGAGCTGTGTGTTCAGAAAATCAGTGTTTGGGCTGCGTGTTCAACTCTCAATCAGTGTGTGCTACGTGTTCACCTCAACAATGGGCTGTGGGTTCAGAAAATCAGTGTTTGGGCTGCGTGTTCAATTCTCAATCAGTGTGTGCTGAGTGTTCACCTTCAATTTGGGCTGTGTGTTCAGAGATTCAAGGTTTGGGCTGCGTGTTCTATTCTCAACAAGTGCAGGCTGTGTGTCCACAATTAAATTATGGGCTGCGTGTTCAGAAATTCAAAATAATTGAACTGTGTGTTCGAAATGTAAACAGAATGCTGTGTCATAGACTAAACATTCTAAATAAGCTATGTACTCAAAAATGAGCAGACAAACATGGCAAAGGCACGAAATGCACGAAAAATACAGAATACATTGCAGAAAATGTAAAAGCGAAGTAAATACCTCTCGCGCCTCATGGGAAAGGTGAGACTTTGGCTCCCTTAGAAGCAGATCCCCAGGCGCTCGCCCATCAAAATCAGTGAAGTGATAGAAAACAGCCCGCGGAAGAATATGTATTGCAGGGTCGTACCTCTCGGGTATGAAGGGTCGAACCCTCGGGGGCAGAGCCATAATATCAGGATCATCCCCGGCACCCAGAGGACCTCCACCGTGAGGGAAATGACCAGCCATTTCAGAAAATCTGCAAAAAGGGGCCAAAAAATGAGCAAAAATGAGCCAAAATTGGAAAAAGTCAACAAAAGTCAACTCTCGGGAAATGAAAAAGTCAACAAAAGTCAACTCCCGAGAAAATCTTCCAAATGTTGAGACAAACTCACCTCAAGTGGCGAAAATGAGAAAAGAAGCACCGAAATCAAAATTTAATCGGTTCAAAGTGCTTAAAACTGGAAGATTTCGCGAAAACAACTTGCGTGGGACGTTGGAAAACGCCAGATAGAGCATGATCCGAGAGGAAAATGCTCTAGGAAGGTAGAGGAGGCAATTTCGGAGTTTGAGTTGTGAGGAAAAGTGCTTTGGCCGAATGGATTTAAAGAAAGGAGAGCAAAAGTACAAAATTGCCCCGGATTTGGCCTAGGTGGCTGGTCGGCCACCTTTTCTGGCAGGCCGGCCACCCCTCTCTCAAAAAAGTGACCGGTGGCCTCCCCCTGGAAACAAAAGTGGCCGGTGGTGTTCCCCACAGGGCCCCCAAGCTCTCTGCAAATTTTGGTGATGATCGGAGTCCCCGAGACCTGAAAAAGTACAAGAGAAATGCACTTTCTGTCGCGAAATCGCTCCGCCGAAACTTCAGCTTCAACTTTCGATGCGTGTCTCATCATTACTCATCAAAAGCAAGATGTATCCTTTTTGACCCTGTTATGACCCCTCCGGGAGAGGAACCGGAAGCCGCGATCGAGTCGTCCTCGCCGAAATGCGCATTTCCTTGCTCGTTGTTTTGTGACAAACATACATCCTGGTTTACGCTTGTTCTGCATTGTTGTGCACATAACTTGCATTCTCATGCATATACTTGCATTGTTATGCACGTCTCCTTGATATTACCAAGCCTCCGCGCTTAAACTCGCGTTGCCACGCGCGTTTTTCCTCGCGTTGTGATGCACCTTCCCACCGGAACCACGTTTGTCTGTATTCGAAGTCACATTGAACATATGTTGTCAAGTATGTTGTCCTTGTTGAGTTTCTTTCTTTTGCAGGCACGATATTGTATGTATGGTTCATTTGAAGTCAAAGTACTGCATCGAATCGCGCAGGTATTGTATCTTCTCCGTGTGAGACGTGGCGAGAATTGAATAATTCTCCGCATTCCTAACTGCATGAAATGTAGTTGTCACTTTGCATTCTTGTTTAAAGCTATTGCATCTATTTGCGAATACTTGCTCTATTACAGCTTGTTGCATTTGCATGATCATTAAGTTACATCTGGCCTTGTGCATACCGCTTTGCATTTTGCCCCCTGCCTGCGGGCACGCCTGCGAGCACATCTCTGTTTATCTCGCCTGTTTGTCTAAGTCTTCGGCCTTGTCAAAAATGGGTCGTCTCTAGGCTTTGACATTCACTCCCGTCACTTATGACTTTCGAGTTCTGTCAAAGAAGGGCAACTGTAGACACCCCATTTTTGACCGACCTTAAGGCTCAGACGTCACTGATTAAGCACTTGGTGATGTTGCATATCGTGCTCGTTCAGAGGTTTCAGAGTCTCGGCTGCGAGCCTTGCCTCCGGACTTTCGGACTCTTTCATGCTTTGCCTCAGTTTGCAAACCAGGCTCTGTTTTCTCTGTTTTCTCTCCCTGAAGGGAAGGAGAGGTCTCGTTGATCATATCTCAGTGGCCGTAGGCTACGTTTCGTGGTCGTAGGCCATTTTTCCCATTTAGAGCCCAGTTTTCGGTTTTTCGGAGCTGTTGGCCGTGTGCCTCGGTTCGGGACCGCTTAACCACCTCCGTTTGCTCCGGTTTTTGGCACATACCTTATTTCCTCCCTTTTGAGGGACACTATAGTCCGAGAGACCGACTTCGTGGTCGAACACCACTTCCGATGCCTAACAGTCCATGTTTGGCACTTCTTTCAAAAATCTGTTTTCTCAAAACGATTTACCGGATTTGGACTCTTTGGTTCGAGATTAAGAACCGTAACACAAATCGAGTCCGAACTGTAGCGAGGTCCCCCGCGGGCTTGTTTATACTAACACTTCCTTATCACCAAAAATTACTCTTTTCAACAGCCTCAACTCCCTAGCTCTCACAAGTAATATATTCAGACCTTCTGTAGCCAAGTTAAATAAGAATGGAGATAATGGATCCCCTTGTCTAAGGCCTTTTTGAGGACTAAACTCTTTAGTTGGTAAACCATTTACAAGTATTGAGATTCTAGCTAAAGAGACACATTCTTTCATCCAAGAGATCCATTTTGAGCCAAAACCAAAGTTAGATGGCATTGAAAATAGGAACTCGCAGTTTGTGTCATAAGCCTCCTCAAAATCAATTTTGAATAGCAACAATTTTTTCTTGGTTTTTTTTCCACCTATCCACAATTTCATTTGCAACCAATACCCCATCAATTATGTTTCTGCCTCCCAGGAATGCTGATTGTGATTTACCAATTACCACTTCCATGACTTTTTTGAGTCTACTTGCTAGGACCTTTGTGAGTATTTTATACACTGACCCTATTAAACTTATTGGCCTATACTCATTTAGGTTAACTGCATTGTTTTTCTTTGGAATGAGGGTGATAAATGAGCTGTTCAAACCACTAGCCAATCCACCTCTATCATGGAACTCTTTCATAAAGGGCATCACATCTTCCTTGATTACTTTCCAATTTTTCTGAAAAAAACATTAAATTGAAACCATCTAATCCTAGAGCTTTGTTTCCATTGCACTCTTTGACAGCTGCCCAGATCTCATCTTCAGAAATTTCTGTTTCAAGCATTTGAAATGAATCACTTTGCCTCACACTCTTGAAATCACCAACTAACACTGGTTTGTTCCTCCACTCTTCTGAAAAATGCATTATATAGTGGATCCACACCTCTTCCTTTACCTAATTTGGCTCCTCAAGCACCGTATCCCCAACTGCAATGGAGTTGAGAGCATTTCTATTTTGTCTACTAGTAGCCATGACATGAAAAAATCTAGTATTCATATCTCCTTTCATATTCTAGTCCAACCTTGACTTTTGAAGCCATGCACATTCCATCATCATACTTAATCTCCACATTTCATTCATTGCCTCTCTTTTTTGTTTCACTTCTACCTCCTCCAAAGGTCTAACTTCAGCCCTCAGGTCTAAGGCATTTAACTCATCTTCAGTTTCTTTTAGTTTTGTTGCAACATTACCACATACCTCTCTATTCCATTGTTTTAATGCCATCTTTAGAGCATGTAATTTCCTTTGCAAAATGTACCCAGCAGCCCCTTGAAACTATAATTCTTTCTAGGTTTTCTCCATAAAAGGTGCAAAGTTTGAGTGCAAGATCCAAGCATTTAAGAATTTGAAAGGTTTGGGACCCTAATCCCTCTCATCCTCCATAAGCACTATTAGGCAATGATCAAATACCATCCTAGGCAAGCCCCAAAGTTTGAATTTGTATCTCTCAAACCACTCAGGACTAAAAAGAAACCTGTCAATTCTAATCTATTTATTCCCATCATATGCATTACACCAAGTGAATTTTCTCCCTACCATTTGCATATCAGCCACCTCATATCTATCTATGAACTCATTAAATTCTTTCATGCCCCTATCCCTTATTGAGTTTCCTATTCTTCCCCCAAATTTCTGATCTCATTGAAGTTACCACCAAGACACCATGGCTTTGGGAAAACGGCCTTCAGATTTAATAGGGACTCTCATAACTTACCTCTCCTTATAGTATCATTAGGAGCGTAAATATTTAAAATCACACAATCAAAAGAATTAAGAATGGTACCTGAGAGCAAGATGAAGTTTCTATTACTACAACAATCTGAGAGTTGAAAGACTTTAGGATCCCAGATGTATAACAATCCACCAGCTACACCCACTGCATCCACATTCATGAATTCCATTTTATCTCTTGGCCACAAACTTCTCACACCCGAGTTAGACATGCTTGATTTTTTTGTTTCTTGAATCAAGGCCATATCAATTTTTCTATCAAACAAAAGCTTCTTAATCTTTTTCTTATTTTCAAGCCTTCCAACCCCTCTAATATTACAATTTAGTATCTTCATAACAACAATTTTGGCTCTAAATCCTCCCAACATTACTTATTACACAGCCTCATCAATCCCCCCTCCTATCCTTTCCTTGTCATTCTTCTCTAATTGTACAAATTTGTTAATAATTTCTGCATCTTGACCCTTGCAGTCGAGCCCTAAACTTTTCCCTAAACATAGTGTTGCTTGAGCCTCTTGTAGCTTACCTTTTTCACAAATGGGTTGACTCTTAGCTACATTTGGCCTTGACATAGCTATAAATCTAACCACCAAGATTTTATGATACACTTTGATTGTTCTTGCTCCTACTCCTATCAGCCCAATTCTTCTAGCAAGCCTAGAAAACCCACCTCTTAACAATGGATTTTTATTTCCATCATCTCTTATCACTTTCCTTTTGCCTTTCTTAAATTGGTTGTTGATGGAACCACTACTAGATGCACTAATAGTATCACTAACCTTTGATTTAGAGCCCACCCCTATGAGTCCACCTCCTGTATTTGCAATAGGATGACTGAGCCCATTACCATTAGATTTATGATGGACTAGCCCAATGGGCTGAGGCCTAGATTGATCTTGGCCCAAAACTACCTCCAAACTAATTTCAGGTCTATCTTTTTGGGTTTCACTTAAACTTCTAATAAATCCTGGAGTGACTATTTGCCCATCAACTTTTTGAACATCAACAACTTTTCCCAAATCATGATTGCACATCTACCATTGTTGTTTTTGCTGCTGCTGCTGCTGCTGCATGCTTTCCAATGCCATCATTGTCTCTCCCACACCTCTTCCTTCTTCATTTGATTTCCCCATGCAATCTTCAGTCTCTTTCACTACTAATATTTGAATCTAACTGTCACCTACCTCTACCTCACCTCTCTCATTCATCCTAGTTGTTGAATCACCTTTTGCCTTTTCATCTTTATTTGCCACATCATCAGCCTTATCATCTACACTAAAATAATTTCGCGTTAAAAAATTTTTAGTAACATTTTGGTCTCAAAGAGATTAATTCATCAATACATATCCAATTTTGTCACAAAAAAATACAATAATGACAGATTTAGGAATGGCCCTATTTGTACCCCAAAAGATTGATTGGACACCCCAATACTCTATATACCTCATTATACATTTTGAAATTTATTATATCATTTTGGACACCCCAAATAATATTTGTTATATCCTCATACCCTCTAGAGATACTTAACACGCCCCAAAAATCAAATTGATCTCTAAAGATATACTTGTCACCTAGAGCAACCTCTCCGCCATCATAAAAGCCACCTCGTCGAAACCCATTGATATTTTGAGGTATCCCGCAGATCTTTTTTTCTCTGCTACTTTTACAATTCCGAATTCATACATGTTATCTCAGGTAGGCAACCTAAGAGGGGGTGAATTGAGTTATCAAAAATAATTTCACGATATCAAATATAATAATCAAAATATTCAAATTTTAACAAATAATAAAAATAGAGCAATAATAATCAATGTAAAAGTAAAAGAGAGGAGAGAAAATCAAACACAGAGATTTATAATAATTCGGCATGCCGAGCCTACGTCCACTCCTCAAGGAACCTCCACGAGAATTTCTTCACTATCAAAATGAATGAATACGCCACCAAAACTTTACCAAGTTTGTGGATTTTACACAGGTCATACTCTTATTTGTTAAGCCTCACTCAACAATAACTGCTTCACCCTTACAACATTTCTCTCACAAAATAATCTATAAGCATAAGAGATATTTTAACCCTCTTTTACAATAATTTTCCCATAAGAGTAGATATGAAATTATAAGAACAAAAACAACACTTAGATCTAAAAGTGAAAGAGTAGAGTGGAAAAATATAATCAAAATTTCAAAGAACACAAATTTTTTTTCTCTCCAAGTTCTTGATTTTTCTCCACACAAAACACTTCTATTTATATACAAAAATATACCTATTAGAGAGCCAGGCACTCGAAGAGGTAGACACTCCTCGTCTGACTTTGTGACACTATAATCACGTGGGCATGCGGCGTGGAGCTAGCACAATTTTCTTTTTCCTTTTTTGATTCAATAAATGCTGCAAGTTTTAGAAATATAGATCGAAGTCACTTTCGATAAGTAGTATCAACAAAATTTTCAAAACATTTACCGTAAAATCGAATGATGCACAGTGATTATATAGTAACTTTTCTACTAAAAATTTGATTGCACGTGATGAAAGATTGTATTATTTTATTCAAATCATCAATACCGTAAACACATTTACATGGTGTATATATACACCTTTAGAACTAGTTACAATCAGTTACAACTAACAGAGTTAGAAACTAATTCTGGTATACACTCTAACAAACTCTAACTGACTGATGGATGAGATACTGTGAGTGCATCTGTATTAGAAGTAATGCTGCAGCTATCCTTATCTGATATAGTTGATATCGTATCAGGCCCTGGCAAGCTGATGGGATGATTAAACTCCATGAGCTTGGATTTGAGATAAGAAAACCGGCCAACAGACAAGGGTTTAGTGAAGATATCAGCTAACTGATCGGTGGTAGGAATGTATTGCAAATGCAACTGTTTAGCAAGAACTTTGTCACGAATGAAGTGACAATCAACTTCTATATGCTTTGACCGAGAATGAAACACCGGATTAGTTGCGAGAGTAATGGCGGAGACATTATCACACCAAAGGATAGGAAGAGTAGGAAGAGTAATGCCAAGATCATGTAGCAGCATAAGTATCCAGGTGAGCTCAGCAGTGGTGTGAGCAAGGGCTCGGTATTCTGCCTCAGTAGAACTTCGAGAAACAGTAGCCTGTTTCTTGGCAGACCATGAAATAAGATTGGAACCCAACATTTACATGGTGTATATATACACCTTTAGAACCAGTTACAACTAACAGAGTTAGAAACTAATTCTGGTATACACTCTAACAAACTCTAACTAACTGATGGATGAGATACTGTGTGTGCATCTGTATTAGAAGTAATGCTGCAGCTATCCTTATCTGATATAGTTGATATCGTATCAGCACGGTAAAATCTCTTTAAATAATATTTATATTAGATATGAAAATATATATACCCCTTTTAAAATTTTTATAATTGTTATAGAAATTTTAAATACATTTTAATAATAAAAAAAAAATAATCCACCACTCCATGTGGGTATATCAAATTCGTCAAAAGAAGACAATCCATCAAATTTGTCAAAAGATGATAACCCACCAATATCACATTTTTCAAAAGAATACAACCAATCAATATCGAATTTATCAAAAGAATACTACCCACCAATATCAAATTTGTCAAAAGATGAATAGTGATCAACCAGATTTTTCAAAACGTAAATAGTAAAATTTTTAAAATATTTATGTAAAATCATATCTTGCATAGTAACTCCCATTTAAATAATATTTATAACAAATAAATCATACAATATATATTTTAAACAGATAATATTTTGTGCCAAAAATTATAAAATATGTATATTAAAAAATCACAATTTATCAAATAATATTTTAGACATTATCAAAATCAAGCCATATGATTAACAATCTCCCACTTTTTTATAATGGCAATACAAGTATGAATTTCACAAAATTTTACATGAATAAATGCAACAAAAATATTCAACAATCATAATACATGTATTATATTTTCTCCCCCTTTATTAGCAAATTGTTTGTCAAATAAAATTTATATATAAATCATATTTCTTCTCCCCATTTAACATTATCAAAATAAAAGGTTAATACGGGTAATGAAAATCATTTATCTTTTTAAATAAATGCAACAACAAATATTTAATAATAAAAATGCAAGTATTTATTAGAATATAAAAAAACTCCCCCTAAATTAATGCACACCAAAAAATAAATAAATAAATAACACTATAGATTACCAATTGACAATACCAAGGGCCATTAAGATCCAGCCATATACAATTGCACCGAGTGCACTGGCATAAAAAGAAAAAATACAAATGAAACCAATTTCTTCATGCCACGTAGAAGCAATTGTTATATAATAAAGAAGATTTTTTAGCGCATATAACCATACAAGAAATATTACAAATTGAAAAAATAATTTTAACATTTTGATCGGTAGTGATGGAGTAGATTGGCAGTGATGGTGATGATGGAGAAGATCGGGGATGAATTTTGTTTAGATCGGAAACAATTTTGTGTAGATCGAAGACGGATGTATGTAGATCAAAGATGGATTTGTGTAAATCAGAGATAGATGTAGATGGATGATAGTGGTGATGGAGTTGGTGGATGATGTTGGTGATGGAGTTGGTGGCGGTTGATAGTGAGGATGAAGATGGTGTCGGAGGATGAGATGGAGCAAGAGCAGTGAGAGAGCAAGAGGGAGGGAAAAAAAAGTAAGAGATAGAGTGGGTGACAGAGAGATTATAAAAAAAAAAAAATCAATTTTTTTTAATTTTTTTATATATATACATAAATATAAACATCATATAGAAGTGTTCATCATACCTAGTTCAGTTCTAATATAACAAAATTGTTCATCATTAAGAGGCTTGGTAAACATGTCAGGTAATTGACGATATGTAGGCACAAATTTGAGTTTAATGTCACCTTTTAGTACATGATTTCTTAGAAAATGATGTCTTATTTCAATGTGTTTAGTGTGTGAGTACTGAATAGGATTTTTTGAAAAATTAATGACACTTGTGTTGTTTTATTTTATAGGAATATGATCATAGCAAAGTCCAAAATCTTAAAGTTGTTGCTTCATCCAAAGCAACTATGCACAACAACCAATGACAATATATTACCTTGAAATTGTGAAACTAACGAGTTTTGTTTTTTGCAAAACCAAGAAGTAAGCGAGTGTTCAAGAAAATGACAAGTGTCACTAATGCTTTTTCGGTTAAGTTTACATCCCGCACAATCAGCATCCGAGTAGCCAAAAAGTTGAAAAGTGGTTCCCTTAGGATACCCAGAAACCCAAATTTAGAGTGCCAACAAGATATTTGAAAATACGATTGACTGCGGTGATATGTGACTCTTTAGGTGCAGATTGAAAACGTGCACACATACATACACTAAATATTATATTGGGTCTACTAGCAATAAGATAGAGTAAGGAACCGATCATACTTTGATATTTCTTTTCATTTACCGGTTTACCTTGCTCATCTTTGTCGATTTTTATTAATATGCTCATTGGAATTGCTGCAGTCTTTGATGATTCCATTTCAAACCTTTTTAGTATATCTTTGATATATTTTGTTTGATTTAAATAGATCTCATCCTTGGTTTGTTTAATTTGCAATCCAAGGAAGTAATTTAACTCTTCTATCTTACTCATTTTGAATTCACCATATATATCCTTAGTAAACTCTTTGCACAAAATTTCATTAGTAACATCGAAAATAATATCATCAACATAAATTTGAATAATTAGCATATTCTCCTTTTTAGTTTTTATAAAAAGAGTTGTATCTATTTTTTCTCGAGAAAAACTTTTATCAACGAAAAAATTACTTAATCTTTCATATCATACTCTAGGAGCTTGTTTTAAACCATGTAAAGCGTTTGAAAGTTTGAAAACGGGAGGTTATTCAACATAAACTTCCTCCAAAAAATACCTATTTAAGAAAGCACTCGTAACATCTATCTGATATAATTTAACATCTTTAAAACATACAAAAGCAAGTAACATTCTAATAGTTTCAAGTCTAGCAACTGGTGCAAAAGTTTCATCAAACTCAATGTCCTCTTTTTTATTATAACCTTGGGCTACCAATCTAGCTTTGTTTCTAGTAATAACTCTAGATTTATCCATTTTATTTCAAAAAAAACCCATTTTGTACCAATAACTAGATGATCCTTAAGCTGAGGGGTTAAAAACTAAACTTTATTTCTTTCAAACTGATTTTATTCTTATTGCATAGCTAAAATCTAATTTTTATCTTTTTCAACTTCAAAAAATGATTTTGGTTCAATTTGCGAAACAAATGCTAAGTTACCACAAACATTTTCAATAGAGGAACAAGTTTTTATTTCTTCTATTGTATCACCTATGATAAGGTTTTTAGGGTGGCCATGAGCATACTTGTTACCCAAAAAGCAACCTACGAGGGAGGTGAATTAGGTTTCTACAAATTAAAATTAATAATACCCCAATAAAATTAACTACTAGTACAACAAATTATTAACAAGCACAATGATGAACTTAGTAGTAAATGATCAAGCAAAATAACAATGAAGTATAACTAACATATAGGGTAAATCAAATGATTAACACATGAATATTAGATAGTTATAGCAGTAGTAGGAAAGTAAAGAGATTAGAAAAGAGGAGACAAACAGATTTATAGTAATTCGGCTTCAACCAAGCCTACATCCACTCATCAAACTTCACTTGAGATTTTCCACTATCTTCTAGCTTCACAAGGGTGCTAGCAACCTCTTTGCAAATGGAGCAATCCTCCACGGATTTTACACAGACTTCACAAGCCCAAACCCTTACAAATCTTAAGTGATTCACAATAACTCTCAAGATTTCAAGAATACAGTATTTGCAACACTTTTACAAGACAAAATGGCATTTTTGCTTTCAAAGAAAGCTTACAATAAATATCTCTCAAAGATAGATATATAAAATGAAGCTTTGATTTTTCTGTAAATCTCACACAGGAAAGATGAGCTTAATGCTATAAAGCTCAGTGTATAATTTCTAAGAGAGAATGTAAACAAAAATTGAAGAACACTTCTCAGAGAATTTTTCAGAGAATAGATGTGAGTGATTATAGATCAAAGAATATTTTCTGATTTTTTTGTCACTTGTTTACATTAGAGGCTTTGGTATATATAATGAAAATTAGAGCCGTTTATAGCCGTTGTATTCATTTGAATTTATAACCATTTATAGCCATTGTAGTCATTTGAATTTATAGCCGTTTATAGCCGTTGTACTTCCATCATTACCAATTTGAATATCTTCCACTCCATCATTACAAATTTAAATATCTTCCACTTGAACCTTTTGGCCTTTGAACCTTTATAGTCTTTTATAGCCGTTTTACTTCCATCATTACTAATTTGAATATCTTTCACTTGAACCTTTTGAACATTTTGGCCTGCTGCTGTGCTAGGCTATTTGAACATTTGTTTTGGGCTATTTGAACTCCTAATTTAATCAAATATTAAATACATTCTAACAACATTTAGGATAAAGGTTTAGATGAGAAATAATGGGACAAAATAAATTTTGATTCTATTTTTCTCTTTCAAATAAATCATCAAAATAAATTTTGATTCTATTTTTCTCTTCCAAATAAATTAAAAACATAATTAAATAAATCATCAAAATAAATAAGTCTAACAATACTTCTATTCATTGGGTAGATTTGATTCGTTTTCTAGACGAGCATATTCTTTTTAAAGATTTTTCATCGTGATTTCTTCTTTTTTGTTCTGGAGATGGATTTTCTTCATTTTCTGTTATATAAGTGTTCTCCGTTCTTGAATGTATTTCTGCAATATCATCACTTACATGATTCTTGGAAACAACATTATTAGATTCGTCAATGGCAACGTGTACAGATTTTTTTAACAAGTAAAGTTATTTTATTGAATACTCTATAAACTTTACTAGAATTTGAATAACCAATAAATACAATTTCATCCCATTTACTATCAAATGTTCCTAAGTTATCTTTATTATTATTCAATACAAAGCATTTACAACCAAAAGCATGCAAGTGGTTAATATTAAGTTTTCTACCTTTCGAAAGTTCACAAAGGGTTTTCTTAAAAATAGGTCTAATTATGGCACGGTTTACAATATAGCATGTAATGTTAACGGCTTCAGCCTAAAAATATTTAGCTAAATTATTCTCACAAAGCATAGTACAGGTCATTTCTTCAAGAATTCTATTTTTTCTTTTAACCACATCATTTTGTTGAGGAGTCCTAGGAGCTGAGAAATTATGATCTATTCTTAAGTCATCACAAAACATAATAAAATCATCATTATCAAACTCTCTACCATGATCACTTCTAATATTACAAATATTAAGACTTTTTTCATTTTGAATTCTTTTACAAAGTTTTGAGAAATTAGAAAAAACTTTATTTTTACGTGCTAAAAATAATACCTATGTATATCTAGTATAATCATCAACACAAACAAGAGCATATGATTTTCCTTCTAAACTTAATGTTCTAGATGGCCCAAATAAATCAATATGCAAGAGTTAAAGAGGTCTAGTAGTTGAAACAACATTTTTATATTTAAAAGAAATTCTTATTTGTTTTTCAAGTTGGCATGCATCACAAAATTGTCTTTTTCAAAACTAATTTTAGGCAAACCAATGAGATACCATCTATCGTTACTGGATTTTGTTTTAAAACATACCTATAAAAATTTGATTTTTCTATTGGTACCTATATTTTCTTGGGTCTGTAAAAGTTAGAATTTGATAGAGTTGAAATGTCCCACATCTTTTTTATTTTAACAAAAGAATTTCTTTTAACGGGATATGACGGTGAAACATGACCTTTTTTACCACAAAAATGACACGTGAGATATGAGTGTCTAGAAGAAGCATAAATAAAACGGTGGCGCCACATGCACCAATTAGTGTACAAACTAATGTACCAACACTAGTTATGACATTATTATTGACCCCACTCATTAATCACATCACAAATACCAAAAACCTCTTAAATTATGACACACCATCATTTGGTACATTAATTAGTACACTAATTTGTGCATATAGCATTATTCTAAATAAAATCATTTTTGAAAATTTTTCCTATTGAAAACAATTTATACGCAATTCTGGCTCTACCAAATGTACAATTTTTGACTTTTAATAAGTTTATCTAAAGTGTCTCTTCCTTGAGTGAATTTTGAAAGAATATTTTTTAAATTTTCTATATTTTCGTTTAAAACAACTTTTTTCTTTTTTAAAGAATCATTTTTAATTTTGAAATCATTTAATTCCTTTGTAAAATAGAGGATTCTTATGATTTTAAAATTTCATTCTCTTCTTTTATTTTTAAAAAATCTTTTTGTAATAATTCAATTTCATTAGATAAAGATTCATTTTCTCTTATTGAAGTTGGAAGCAATTTTTTAAGAGCAATATTTTTAATGTCAAGTTTTCGAAATTCATCATGCAATTCTTCAAATGCGGATTGTAATTCATTAAAAGAATAAGACTCATTGTTACTGTCATCATTTTCTGAGTCACTTTTGTCCCTATCTCCCCATGCAACAATTATGACTCTTCTTTTATCTTTCTTGTATTGTTTCTTGATTTCAAGACAATCAGTCTTGATGTGACCCGGCTTGTTACACTAATAACAAGTTATTTCAGTTTTCTTATTATTTTCTTCTTTTGTAAAATATTTTCTACTATATTCTCCTTTGTTAAAATCTTTTTTGAAAAATCATCTTCCTCTTTGATTCTTTTTCATAAATTTCTGGAACTTTTTCATTAAGAAGGCCAATTCTTCATCATCAAATTCCAAATTTTCTCGATCCTCCTCTTCATGAGTAGCAGTGGTTTTGAAAGCTATTCCCTTCTTTTTCTTGTTGTCTTTTTCTTCATCTCTTTCTTTCATAATGAGCTCATGTGTAAGAAGAGATCTCATTAGCTCGTCTAGACTTAGTTTTGATAAGTCCTTGGCTTCTGTGATGGCAATAACTTTTGTCTCCCAACTTTTTGGTAAAGACATGAGCGTTTCTCTTACAATTTCAGTATTAGTATATATTTTACCAAAAAGAGGTTAAACCATTTATAATATTAATAAAACAAGTAAACATTTGAATGATAGTTTCATCGGATTTCTTCTTAAAAAGCTCATAATTATGGACTAGCAAACTAACTTAGACTCTTTAACTTGATTTGTTCCCTCATGAGTCACTATGAGTTTATCCCAAATTTTTTTGTTGTCTTACATATAGAAATTCTATTGAACTCATTAGTATCTAAAGCCTAGTATAGCATATTTGTGGCTCTAATATTGGCTTGAGCAATTCTCATATCAACTTCCGTCCATTCTTCTTCAGGTTTCGATATCTTTTGGCCTTCTACTCTTATCTGTTGAATCTCAATCAACAATAAATGCCTCACCCTTACAAAAAATTTCTCACAAAATAATCTATAAGGATAAGAGATATTTAACCCTCTTTTATAATAATTTTCTCACAAAGAGTAGATATGAAAATGTAAGAACAAAAACAGCACTTAGATCTGAAAGTGAAAGAGCATAGTGGAAAAATATAATCAAAATTTCAAAACACACAAATTTTTTTTTTTCTCTCCAAGTTCTTGATTTTTCTCCACACAAAATACTTTTATTTATACACAAAAATATACCCATTGAAGAGACAGGCACCCAGAGAGGCAAATGCTCCTCATCTAACTTTGTGACACTATAGTCACGTGGGCATACAACGTAGAGCAGACACGATTTTCTTTTTCCTTTTTTAATTCAACAAATGTTGCGAGTTTTGAAAATATAAATCAAGGTCACTTTCGATAAATAGTATCAACAAAATTTTCAAAACATCTACCGTAAAATCAAATGATACACAGTGATTGTATAGTAACTTTTCTATTAAAAAATTTGATTGCACAATAAAATCTCTTTAAATAATATTTATATCAAATATAAAAATATATATATCCCTTTTAAAAAATTTATAGTTGTTATAGAGATTTTAAATATACTTTAATAAAATAAAATAAAAAATAACCCACCACACCATGTGGATATATAAATTTTGTCGAATAAAACAACCCATCAAATTTGTCAAAAGATGACAATCCACCAATATCATATTTGTCAAAAGAATACAACTAATTAATATCAAATTTGTCAAAAGTATACAACCCACCAATATTAAATTTGTCAAAAGATAAATAGTGATCAGCCAGATTTTTCAAAATGTGAATAGTAAAATTTTCAAAATGTTTACGTAAAATCAAATCTTGCATAATAACTTCCATTTAAATAATATTTATAATAAATACTTCATACAACGTATATTTTAAACAAATAATATTTTCTGTCAAAAAATATAAAATATATATATTAAAAAATCACAATTTATCAAATAATATTTTAGACATCATCAAAATTAAACCATATGATTAACAATACGAATACTTAGTAACGAACAAATGAAATATATGTGAATACTCTTATCCAAACAAATGAAATATATGTGGATACTCAGTTCCGAACGCCATAAATTGGTTTCAACATCTCCATCCGAATACTCAGTGTCGAAAAAATGAAATATATGTGAATTTAACAGATAGATATAAATCTGAATAGATAGTCAAAAAAATTGAACAAATAGTCAAAAAAAAGTCCACAGATAAATTAAGGAGTAAAATTAAAAACAAAATGTCCTTTAAAACTAACAAAAGGACTTCCCATCAAACTATTTTACAAAGGGTAGACCCCTCACAAACAAAAAATTTCTACTAGACCTAATGCTAGGCTACAAATGAATAGAGTCGTTCGTGAACAAACTCAAGTTTGGTTCGATAAGAGCTCGTTCGAACTCGGTTTGTTAAAAAAAAATTGTGTTCGAGCTCAAGCTCATTAAAATTTTAATAAATAAGTCCAAACATATTAAAACTCGGCTCATAAGTTCGGCTCATTAACTGGCTCGTTTAACATTTATTATTTATATATTAAATAATTTAAAAATATGTATAAAAAGTAAGATAAATATGTTATTTATATATTTAAAATATATATATGTAAATAATAACTAATTATAGAAAATACATTTATATAATAGTCGTGGTAGATATTATTATTTTGATAAAATATTGACTTTTTTTTTAATAAGTCTAAATATATTGTATATATAATTCTATAATTAAAATTTCTGCTGTAACTTTAGTTTCATACGCAAATATAAATTTATAATTTTGTTGATTCGTTAAGACTCGTGAACAAATTTAAGCTCGAGTCAAGTCTAAGCCAACTGAGTTGAGCTCGATTCGTTAAATTTTTATTGAGAGAACTCAAACTCAAACTCGAACTCGTACTTGTTAAAATCTTAGTAAACAAACCCAAACATACTAAAATTTGACTTAATTCGTCTTGTTTGCAGCCCTACTTGATGTCTTAGACTAGCAAACTTTTCAACAATTTTCTTTTTTTCATTAGACTTCTACTAGTGAGAAACAAAAATATAAAATAATAATAATAATAATAATAAAGAAAAATTATGGGGGGAAAAAACTCAGCGTTTGACCCTTATAATAAAATAAATCTTTAATTTTTAATTTTGTCAATTTAAGCCCTAAATTTTTTATTTATTTTCAATCTAAATCATTTGTATATTTTCATTAGGTAAAATCAATTAAAAAACTTAGTATTTTAGTCATTAACTCACGCCTCTTTTGGGAAGATGGTTAAAAGCCATCTTTCAGCTTTTAATCTATTTTTTGTCATATCATTTCTCTACTTTTTTTACTCATTTTTTCAAAAGAAGTCAAAAAATCAACTTTTAACTAACTTTTCAAAACACCTCTCAATGCAAAATGGTATTTTAAATATTTTATGTATATTTACATTAAGTTAATAATTAAAATACTCTTTTTATCACTTTCACTTAACAAAAATAGGCTAATGATTTAAATTGAAAACCAATCAAAAGATTAGAATTTAAATTTACAAAATTGAAAATTGAAAATCTATTTTGTTAAAAAAACTCAAATTTTGAAATTTATTTTGTAATTGTCCCCAATAAAAACAACAAATAGAATTGTGGCATTTTGTGAGATGATCCAATTGTAAGTCTTGTCATTAGTATTTCTAGTGACCAGAGTTCAAATCACGAAAACAACTCTAAAAATGAAAGACTCGGTACATCTTATCCTCTCTTAATCTCACTTTAACAGTGTACTAAATCGCTTATTTCTTCTTTAAATGTGATGTTTTGAAAAAAAAAAAAAAAAAACCTATGTAAGGCAAAGAGTAAGCAAGCCCTATTCATCTTAACTTTCTCCACTTCACTTTCAATGTGCAATGAATATGCATACAATCACAAGGTGAAGCTCCTGAAGTTTAGGCTAAGTTGGTTGACAAGAATCTTGAAAGGGGAATGAGAATGTAATTTCAGTGTTCGGAATAGTTTGAAATAAAATTCATTTTTTATTATTCATTTTAGTAAAAATCACATTCTCAGACTAGGTGTGAATCTAAATTGCCCACTTCCCATGGCCACATTCCTTGAAAATGTTATCCATTTAAGAGTGAAAATAAAATTTGACTCCAAAATATTTAAATTATATTATTTTTCTATTGAGGATTCTAACAAAACCAAACGCTTAAGGGTAAATTACACTAGATCTTCCCTGAAATTTGAAAAAAATACAATAAGTCTCACAATTTTAACATAATTACACTAATCTCCCTTTTAATAAGGTTAAATAATCCAAAATTAATGCAGATAGCGTGAAAATACAAAAATAAATAACCTAAGAGCATATTTTCGTATAAAAGAAACGATATCATTTTTTCATCTATATAACTAACAAATTATTGATGGAAAGGGATCTAAGCGTTATATGAATTAAAATCTCAAGAGAGATCAATGTAATTATGTTAAAACTATGAGATTTACTCTCTTTTTTCCCCAAATCTGAACAGAGGTTGGTATAATTTACCCCACCCTTAAATAGCATTGACAGATGAATTTCATTACTAGTAATGAGATTCTCATTTCCACTAAGGCGTCCGAACACAACTTTAAGCTAGACAATAATATATCCTTCATACAAGCCACTAGAAAACAAAACTACACTAACAAATCACTGTAAAAAGACAGCAGAAAATGCATAACCTTGGCAAATATTAGCAATTTTTTTTTTTTTCTTATTAAAGGGGTTCGCTGTTTATTAATCCATTACGATATTGACTAAATTGATAGAATAGATCACCAGAAAGAATTTAAGTTTAGCTACTGAAAAATGGTTCAAGAATCAAAGAGGTTTCAGAAGATTAATAAAGTTCAAGGTATGTAAGGCTAAGGCAGAAGATCGTGACAAGTAGTCCTAAATTTAAGAAATTGCAAGCACGAAATCAATCATAACAACGATGATAACAATAACACCAGCAACAACAATGGTTGAATCAACAGACACAAAGAGGCCAGTTCCAACACGAATCATTCCATGAGGCCGAACATATGCACCGACCTATCACAAGGTTCCAAATGACAATACAAGTAGACCTAGTTATATAGAGAACAAAGCACTTAATTCTACCCAGTTGCAATCTTAGTCATGTTTAGCACCCCAGGTTCGAGTCCTGGAATCCCCCTCCCCAAACCTAAAAATAAACAATGCTGTTAAGCAATATGGGCAGGGTGGGGTTGCCATAGCAACAAACACAAATCCGCTCCCATCAAACCTTGTTCAATGGCACTAGCCAGCATATTCTTCCTATCAGAGCAAAAGAGTTTCCATGGCAACCTTTTCTCCCAAAATAATAATAATAATGTGAGAGACTCATTTTTATTTGGTCATGGGTCGTCCACAGAATGACAGAAGCATCCTCCACACACACGTGCACGCATACACATCCAAAGGACAAAACCAGGGCCAAAAGGAGGTCCTGACTGTCCCTATTTTTATTCCAGAAAAAATGGTACCTTGAAAATCCAAACAAAGAAAATCAAAATCACGCCCAGCATTATGAAGATTATTGGGGGTCAACTCTGAAGCAAGCTAACACTATGTTGAACACTATTAAATAAATTTGTATACAAGGATGTAGTCTGTATGTTGACGGGAGAAGTACTTATGGAGAATGGGTTCAGAAAAGGGAAAAGGAAAAAATTAAACAAAACAAAAAACAAAAAACAAAAATGCTATTTTGAGGAAGAAACAGCAACTCTTGCATTGATTGAACTCATCATCACATTGTATTATTGATACCATAATAAAATCACTACAAGATAAGTTCGAATCGAAACGCTAATATGCATTACTGTACAATCAATTCAGATAACAAATTTTACAAAATTGGAGAAAGGTCATGCTGTATATAAACTGCTAACCTCTGAGATGTGATCAGTAGTAAGGAATTTTTTATTGAACTGCTAACCGCTGCAGATGATCCAAAAAGACCTCAAAGCTAACATCGTCCGTAAAGAGGATTTCCCTTTCAGGAGCAGGAATATCAGAGTTGTATGTAGCAGAAGGATTCAATTTTGCCAAAAGAAAACGGGCCTGCAAAATACACGAAAATTGACATAATTTATTACTACTTAGACCTTTTTTAGAGTTAACATTACACAAAATCAAACCATGCATAAAAATAAATAAATAAATAACACGAACAAAACGGGAAGAAGCAGAAGAAGAAATCTTGTTAGGACAAGACCATCAAATGATATGGGGTGTTATGGAACTTAAGAAGGGCATCAGACCATTCAGTGACCATTCAGTTCATGCCAAGTGTTTTTTTAGTAGTTTCACTTTGGAAGCAAAGCAACACAAATATTAATGACCTATTATTACATAGGCGAGACCTAGTTTTTATATACCAATTGTAAAAGGGTTAGGGGCTTGGGAACCAAACAAACTGATTTGGTTCACATTTGCCTTTAATCCAGTTCCTCAAAAAAATATATAATTGAAATATATATATATATATATATATGCTTTATGTTGCTTTGGAAAAGCAACTGTTATGAAAATTTTCACAAAAGGTTAGCCAAATAAACTACACGCAAACTCTAAGTATGATGATTTTGCCTAAAACACAGAATATGAATAGATAGTAGGATATTTTTCAAATAACTGAAGAATGTAACCAACGAGCAAAGCTACCCACAATCCACAACAGCACCTCAGTTTGTCGCTCAACTCCTTAATGCAATGAAGTATAAAGATTACTGACCTGAGAGCCATGCTGATCACAAATGACCAAACGAGGTACTGGAAATCTCTCCTTAATTATTATTTTTGCATCATCTTGAGGCGCTTGCAGCAACTGGGCAAACACCTGAAAGGATTGTATAGTTTCCTTGAGCAAGCCATGTTGTTAAAGCAAAAACAAAAACAACCAAAAAAAAAGGACTAATGCTACAATGACCACATCTATATACCACATTTGGTTTATCATCTCACTTGTTATAATTGTATTGGTTGAATGGGTCCCACCACTCATTTCTATTAACCAACACAATGATAACACATCACATGGCAAACCAAACGTGGTATATAAATGTGGTCATTGTAGCATAATTGAAAACAAAAACCAAACAAAATCATGAAAACTTGACATGGTTAAGCATAAGGATCTAAGTGTAGTGTAAACCTTTCTTTTACAAGTTGGTAAAAGTCCTCAATCAGGATAACCTTGTGAAATTGTTTGAAGGGAATGAATGAGAACAAGAAAACAAATTAACCATTGACTCAAGAAAGCCTAATTTTTAGAACACCACAATTCGAAGCATGGGAACAGGTAAATCAGCTGGAAAGAGGAAGTAGAATGACTTTGAGAAGAAGACAGGAAAAAAAAAAAAAAGAAGCAAAATTATTTCTCAACTTCATTTAATGGATGTCTACATTTGGAATTCCAGTAATCACAAGACACAAAATAGTCCGTTGCATCATGTCTCAAACATCTGATGGATTCTCTATGTGGGACACATGTGATAATAAACTCTATCACTCATTTCATAATTTTGTTTATTATTAAAATTACACACCCTTTGTTTGGCCTGTCTAGTATTTCTACCTGATTGTGTGTGTCTATCTATATGTATATGCACTTTTATATATATATGTTAATTCATTTTGTCTTGGATGCAAATAATATTAAACATTTTGACTTGGTTTCAATATTTTATTTATCTGGCATAATAATGCTTCTATTTATTTCAACATTTTGGTTGATTTGGATTTAATTGGAGTTAGATTGTGCTTTTAACAGATTAGGTGGCTATAAATAATGTTAATTTTTGGGTGAATGCTATAAATAATGTTAAATTGTGTTTAATTGTTGAGTTTTGTTGATGTGCTAAATTTTGTTTATGTTAGGCTTGATACCATGGTCACAAACAATGTTGATCAATTGCATTTATATTTAAGTTTCGTTTTGTTAAAAGTTAAGCTTTTGAGATTAAATTAGACTAATAAAAAGAAGAAAATTTGTGTATGGTTCTAGGTGAGGTTTTTCCCCCACTGAATAAAAAAATTCCTAGATCCGCCTCTGGATTATCTTCAGTTTATCAGTCATGATTCCGTATACAAAAAAATTCCACCAAGCAAAGAAAAGAAAATATGGTCATGCTTTTACTATCATTTTTCAGTTCAGCTTCTAAAAAAGATTACCGCATGTTCAGGGAGATTATGATAACCAGCCCTTCGCCACTGAACAATAGTAGATCCATGAAATACGACAATGGTAAAATAAGAATCCAAAAGTAAGATCCTATCAGCAGCAATGGCCGCCACGTCAAGGAGAGCTGGCTCTGGGCTAGAATGGAAAGAGTAAGAAATTAAAGAAGGTTGTATCATCACAACCGAATTAGAAACATTTTCCCGGTTCAGAATCATTCTAAAATATGCCGTCTCATCTGGGCTGTTGTTGAAAACCTGAACCCACCAAAAAAAAAAACATAGTTGAGCAAAGAAGATAAAATTTGCAGCACATGAAGTATAATCATACAAGTAAAAAATATATAGATGGCACAAAATGTAGAAATAACCAATAAAGATTAAAACACCTGCACGAACTGAGAACGCCGTAAGTGGAACATAAATTGTGGAAATATTGAGAACCGGGGAGAAAGGCTGAAAGAAGATGGACTGTCCTTTTGGTAATCTCCAAACCGAGAACATAGATGTATTAATGACTTATCAAGCCATCTTATAGGGTCAAATTCAGCCTGCACACCAGTTTCAGAGGAATTGTGAAAACAAGACAATAAAAGATATCCTCTATGTCACATGAACAAAAAAGATCGCAATAAATTTTCCGTGACTACACATTCTATAAACCTATGTTAGCTAGAACGCAGATCGTTTTGGTACGATGAACAGGAGCTAGAATGTGGTACGCCCCATGCTCTAAAGTATGGTACAATAAGAGTAGAATTATTAATTTGACATCCAATATATTATAGTATATTTTTCTTCAAATTAATCGTTCATCAACACAGTTCTATGAACATTATGATCCATTGTTTTACATTTTATCAATTCAAAACTCCACTCCATCTAGATTTTAGTTCATTATATTTGATTTTTTTTTCCCTATTAAGGAGAATTTTTAATGAAAAACATAGAAAATATTATGGGATCACTTTGGGTCTCTAAATTCACCATTTTAGAATGAAAGTGTACACCATGGTTTGGAACATGTGTTCCAAAATGTAAATCACAAGGGTGTAGCATTTTCTGGTAACACTGCTATAAACCTAAACATTGTCTTAAGTGTATGTTGCAAGAATAAATGTGCTGACAAATGGATAAGGTTTGTCAGCATACTGTTTTGAGGAACTGATGTTTATAACACTGTTCATTGCATTGACATCCTTGTCATTTTCTTAGTTGAAGATTGCAGATATAAATGTGACATTCCCAATATTGATCACAATAATTTATAAGCCAACAAGTAAGTCAAAACTAATTATGTTATTTAGCACACTTGTGGCATTTTGGCTTTTATAATGGTTAAAATAAGGCATATTGTTTCATAACCTAGTTAACTTTATGGCTTTTTGGTAAAATTAACAAAATGAATAAAGCTTTGTGGCTGCTTTTTGACCTTTTTGTTTTTGGCTTATTTTAGTAAATAAGTTGACTTTTTTGACTTTTTGATGTGTAGCAACTGACAAAATGACTTTTTCATTTATTGGACTAAAAAAGTCAAATAAGTTAGCTTATAAGCCAGAGCCAAAGGTGGCCTAAATAGAGGGTGCAAGGGGAAATAAGGTTGGATATAGATCTAACCTTCGCATTAGCTACACAAAGGAATGCTTCTCAGACTCAAACCTACATTCCTACACATAAGCTGAAGCTTTTTACCATTGCACCAAACCTAAGAAGCTAAGAAGCACGAACATTTCTATGGAGACGGCTTGTCATGTCGGACAGGACACTTCTAAAAGTGTATCCGACACTTCTTCAACATATCTTAACTAAAAATTTAAAATTCATAATATCGGACACTCAGCGACACTTTTTAAACCTCTGAATATGTGATGAATCTACTCATAGTAACAATATTCCGCATTCTTCATAATGCAACTTATGTATTCTAAATATATTTTGAAACATTTATAAGATAACAAATCATGTTTATTTCAATGTTCTATAGTTAATTTGCATTACCTAGATTGAAATTGTTAAGTAAATGATATCTTGATGTTTAAATTATGAAATATATGACTTTTTAATTTTAATTAATATTTTTTTTTCATTACCATTGAATAAACTAGTCAAATATTTGACATATAATAAATTTATAAAAATATAAATTTTTAAAGTGTCTCAGGCGTATTATAGCCTGCATTTTTTGAAAATCAACGGGTCAGCGTGTTAATTATATACACATAATATAAATATATATATATATATATATTATAACAAAAAAAAGCTTGGATGTTGTGTTTCCACCTTTCCAATAGCAAGTGAAACTTCATGAATGGCCAAAAAAGATGTTCAAACAAGGTGTTGAGGTTTCTCTTCAAGCAATTGTCATTCTTCGCTCAAAATGATTCATGAGGCTTCTGTGTATATATATATATATTTTAATGTGTGTGTGTGTGTGTGTTTGTGCAAACATCTGCAATCTAAAAACAACACCATCAATCAAGTAAACATTTCAATGCCCAAAAAATTGAAATAAAACTTCTAACTTCCAAGCAATGATTAAAAAATAATTAACAGGACTGATATAAGAAATGTCCCATAACTGGACGGAAAAAGTGGAAAATAAAAATAGAAAGATGATCCTCAATCCTAATTTAACAGCAATTTTGGAACATGCTGGATTACTTATAAGCTATAACTTTGTTTAGACAGTTACATGTTGCTCCAAGGACGAGGCAGTGCATCACTCCTTCGAGCATAGTCATTTTGCTTACAAGTGGTGCTACTGTTAACTAGTTATCCTGATTAGAGAAGCTCCATCGTAATAAGTAACTAAAACCTAAAAGCATGAAGGGGTACGCTCCATATCCAATATTTACTGAATAATCCACAAGAAATAGAGGAGAAAGTTCAGAGTCCTCAAATTTAATTTCCTTATCATAATGCACAGTTGAAAATTATTTATTGGTTGATCCCTTGATGGGTTTGACATTTGAAAAATGCTAATTCTCAAAGGTCAGACCAGGGTCCTTTTAAAGCTGGTTGATATGATTATCCTTCGGTACCACGCCCAAGTGGGTGCAGGTATGCACACAGATGCACATACATATACGCGCGCACAAACACAAAATCAATTGTGAGCACATACAAAAACATTTTACACAAGATCATCGCAATATATTGAAATATCATGCAATTCAATGCCATTACCTCAGTTTCCATTTTGAAAGAAACTAGGCGTGCCATGACTACCGCAGCTGCTTCTTGGTCAAATCCAGCAATTAAGTCCTATGACATAAAACCAATTTCATAAATTTATTGGCTTTTTAATTTTCAGTAAGCTTAAAAAGCAAACTTTCAAAGCCCACTATAGAAAATTAGTCGTCCTCAATAGTATGAATGTGATGACATAAAAATACAAATATTAAAATGAACTAAAATTTTTAAAACATTAAGTTTAAAACAGTGTTCAATTCACTCATGAATCAAGACAACCAACAACATTGAGAAGGAAGAGTAATCTGCCTAGAGAGTTGGAGAAAATCGATTCTGCATCAAGAGAATCTAAAAGACCAAAGAACCCTTTTCCGAACTTTAAGGCTACTATGTGGAACTACCTCAAGTCACATTCAGCACCAAGAACCTTTTCCTTTGACTAGGACAAAAAGGGAAAGTAAATCTGAAAAGTACTTTACATTAAATTAAACTAGAGGTAGGTGCAAACATGATGTGTTTGCAATTTTAAATCTAAATTTTTTGGCAATTTGACGAATGAGGAAGATGGGTTGAATGTGAAAATTGCTAGCAGTTATTCAGTTATTTACTGGAGTAGCTAACGATGTGGGCATTCTTGGTATTTAAAATAAATAAATAAAGCATGATAAAGCTTCAAAACTGTTGTGAATTGTGTGCTTTATATAATATAGAATAGATTAAAACAAAGTTGCGAAGAGCCATGCCATTTAGAAAGGCATGGTTTTCACGATTTCTATGCACAAAGCAAATAGCTTTGATGAATGAGCCATGATCCAATAAATAAAGGCAGCATTTATCACATCAATGAAGATACAAACAGAGTTTCTTATCTATCTCAAAAAAAATTATAATATAAAAACAAAAAATAAAATAAAATAAACAACACATCTTGCCTGTATACTTCCAGTTCCAGCAACCCATCTTCTGGAGAGGGTAGTCACACGAAGTCGCATTTGTCCACTAATATGCTGATAACTGGAATAAAACATATCTGTAATAAGTCAGGCTTCCATATTGTTAAGCAAAAGAAGCTGATGTACTAATTTCTCAATAAAGCATAATATTGGATTTCATACTAAGTTAAAAATTGAAAGTAGAATTGGCTGTTGGCTGATTGACCAATGGCTTCTGGGATTTCCTTCTTAACAATTTCAAATACAAGGCATAACGATGTGGCCTTGTCAAGGCCACACATCTTCCACGCAGTAGTATTTCCCTGACCAATAACAGTTTCAGAGCACAAAGGACCTTTCTGCACAAAGCCAAATGGTCCACACCAACTAGTAAGAATCTCAAATGAAGCTAGCAAAAGAAACATATTCTTTTAAAGTTTGGATTATACCTTTTCAAGAGATGCACAAGGACCAATAATGCCCTGAACCCTGATATCCTTTGAGCAGTTGACCTCAAATATACCACTGCATAATTAAGTAAAAAAACACAAACTAATTGAATCTCCAGTTCAGATTATATCAATAATAGTGGAGTTTTCGAGACATGCAAGCAAATTGGTAAAACAAATCAAGTTACTCAAGTTAGAGAGAGCATTAAATAGAAGCTAAGTGGAGTTTAAAACATGGTACTGGCGATACCACCATCTAGCTGAAATATCTATCTAAGAAAATAAAATAAAAGAAAGAAAGAAAGAAGAGTAAAATAACCATGCTGGCATACATGACATACTTTTCCACAGTTGATAATGCATGTGAACTTATCAGATGCTTATTGTCCAAGTACATATTGCCAAAACATTTCAGCAGCAAATCTGAAGAATTGTAAACTGACATATGACATATGTTACTGTTTTTTTTTTTTTTTTTTTATTGGCACCGGGGTATCTGGATCAAAACCCGACTAATCCCCAGCGGTGCACAAACCCTCGGCAAGGAGCTTTATACAAGTGCACCATGGTTAATTCAAGGGTTTTCCCCCAGTCCGATGGCTCCAAAGAATTGTTAGCACTTAAGAGGTTTAAATCCCTAAACCTCAGACAGAGCACACCCCCAAGACCCAAGGCCTTGCCACCAAGCCAATCCCTTGGGGTTCATATGACATATCCTTATCTTCAATACCTTAAATCTTCTCTATCTTTCTTTATTCCAAGATCAAAAATCATTAATGTCAATTAGAAGAGAACAAGTATCCAACAAAATATGGTTTATTCCTCTGAACAAATGAAGGATGGCCCTATATTCCAATATTAAGATTAATGATTTGCAGATGGATTTTAAAGTTATCTTCTACATTATATTGAAATAAAAACATTCGAAGCAAATTATGCTAGGATTGGTTGGATGGGGAAAAAATTGCTTATTTATAGCAATATTAATAATGAGTTATAGAGAGGTTATTGATGACAACCATGACCAACTATTGAAGACTCTTCATAACAATTACTAATTTATTTTATACGCCATAATTGAAAGACAAACAAGAGTTCAACCAAACCTTACTTTGATGATAGGCCAAGATCATGGTCACCAGATTGGAAAACATGTTTAAGAGAATCCTTGAAAACTGAATGGCCAAAACTTTCTGCTAGCACAACAAGCCCTCCAGTTCTTTCAACCGCTACTTTCAGTTCTGCAACCCCAACCTAAAAAGTAGCAGAAAGTCATGCAAAAGAAACACTAGTTCGTTCCTCAATTCCATAAGAGCAATGCAAAATGATAAAGACCGACCAAATATAATGGTCATATGTGTTGAAATTCAATTTTAGTAATCTTTATATTTTCTTATTTATCCTTACTTCATATATATATATATATATATATCAATAAAAAAATGAATGTGGGATAGATGTATGCCACGTAAAGGATAAGCCAATTTGATAAATTTTTAAAAAGTAGGGTTGTACTTTAATCGCACTATTTTCTTCTCCTCAAGAAGTACGCAAACTATTTTAAAATTTTTCTTGTATTTTATCCTAACAATTATACTCTAATACTATGCAAGAATTATAACAATCTTCATCTCATAATAGTTCGAATACGTGATCTTGAGTACCCGAAAAGTATCCAATACTCCTCAAAATTACATAAATTTAATTTCAAGCATCAGATATGTTTAGAAAATATCTTATACATAACCGTGAGTATCCAGAGAGTATCGATATCTGATACAGATGCCACTCCCTTCTAGAAGTATCCATGCTTCATAGGTTGCAGGTCATTGGAGTTTACCCTGCAAGGGTGAGTCCAATACAGCCTTGCCTTCGAGGGGTTCCTCATCATCAAAATAAGAAATAATGATGATGCGTAAAACAGCATCATGTTTCCATCAGAAAACATGTGCAATATCAAGTAAATGATAAGCAGTAGCTCATTTATTTCTCCATTGTTATGTGGGCTAGAGTGTGTAGCATCCATTTCTCCATCTTTGGACTTTGACAGGTTACACCTCAATTAGCAATTGGCTTGATCAAGTTCATTTTATTGCCAAAATTGAGAAGGGAATCTATATGGAATAGGAATCTTTAGCATTTGGTGCATTTGGAGGAGAGAAATAAAAGGAACTCTAAAGATAATTGAACTTTATATTGTTAAGTTGAAACACTTCTGCTTAATTATACAATTGTCTTCACTTTTAAAAATCTGAGTTCCAGCTTAGTTGGCTCTCTCCTTAAATTAATAACACAATCTATTTAAAAAAACTACACCCAATTTAGTCCCCATTAATGGCGTTTGGAAGAGGACTGGATGCAGGCCTAATCTACAAAGTAGTTGCCCTCGTATTCGAACCCACAACCACAAGGTTATTGAGCCAAACTATAACCATCAATCCAATAGCCCCTTATTTTTAATGTTTTCTTTCGAAACAAGAAAAACAAAAACAAAAACAAAACAAAAAATCCACATTCTAGAGAAATTCTATCTAACAATATTTTTCGACTCTAAAGGGTCCACCTTCATAGGTTCTCCCATTTACCTATACAATTTTATCTACTACGTGCATGAATATTTATGTATGTTTTTGCAATCAATGTATTCTTTTGTGTGTTGATTGTGAATATCGTAGATAGATACCACATAATATTGCACTATTTATGGAAAAGGGCTCTGCATGAGATCTTAAATACAGGTACTCTTAGATAGTAAGCATTCCACACACAAGCATTGCAAATTCAAAAACCAAGTATCAGCAACCCTATCACCATCATCTATCAGCCAACTTATTAAAATAACCAAAGAAATGTAATTGTGGAGATCAGTCAAAAATGGAAGCACCTGGTCAAGCTATTGATAATTTTTTTAAAAAAATAAATAAGCAAATTAAAAACAAGAAGAAGGAACAAAGCAGCAACAAGTACCTGATCGAGAGCACAAGCAAAGAGATCAAGGACATGCCCTTGATGTACAAGCTGTTTTGCAAGTGCTTCATAGAATTTCACGGCTTTATGATAATAGGGGGCAGAATCTTTATCCAAGTCCTTATGAGAACGTACAGGTTCAGACAAGTTTTTTGACACAATCTGCAAGTTTGGGATACAAAATAAACTACTCAGCATACCATAACAATTCAACAAGAAAAAATATGAAGCAAGGAAAGAAATAACAAGATCATAGCAACTAGCTCCATCAACATGCAATAATGTTGGTATCCTGCTTTAGGCTTTCTGCTTTTTAAAAGGTCAATTGGGGCCAAAATGATTACAAACTCCATGCCTCAAATGCAGTACATGCTGATCTTTTGGTAGACACAAGATGAACTGACCACAGAAAGAGTGGAGGTGGCTTTAACCATATTCAGGGATAAAGAAGCAATTAGCTTGAGTTGGTCACTGGAAAAGCTACAGAAAAAGATGAGAAACTTTATGTTCAAGTTTCTTCAGCTGCCCACAGTTACTAAATCCTAACTATTCCCTTATGAACTGTTTAATCATGAAATGTGAGTGTAGAAGGAATGAGCAATCTTTGGATCACTTGCTTTTGCGCTGGTGGCACCGACTTCTTGCTCTCAATTGCTTTTGGTTGTCTTTAGGGCTTTTGGCACCTACAAGAAAGCAAAAGTCTTGTGGAATTGAGTTTTCTTCTCACTTATGTGGGTTATTTAGTCAGACCGTCAATCTATGAAGCACAGACACCTCTCCGGAGGGCACGTATGAGTGTCCGAGTCGGACACGGACACGGACACGGACACGGACACGGACCGAACACACTGGAAAGAGTCGGACAAGCTGGGACACACTGCAGACACGTGAGACACGCTGAGGACATTTTTTTTCAAAAACAAATTAAAATTTTTAATTTTTTTTACTAAAATAACATACCTAAAGTTGATAAATTTGATAAACTTAAATATTTAACATAAAATACATATTAAATCTTTAAAAATATGATATACAATAAATATATAAAATTATATTTTTTGCACGTGTCCCCCATGTGTTGTATCTTGCATTTTTTGAAAATTTACATGTTCGTATGTCCGTGTCCGTGCTTCTTAGGCGTCAAGCTAGAGTGTTTGAGGATAAGTTTAAGGAAATTGATTCTTTATGAGATAAAGTGTGTTATTTATCCTCTTTTTGGGCTTCAGTTTCCTCCCCCTTTATGGAGGGGTTCTCCTTTTTCTTATTTATATGGATTGGAGGGAAATGTGCCCATTGTAGGTGGCATTTCTGACATTTGTGTCCTTGTCTTTCTCTTTCCTTTTTTTTTTTTCTTTTTTTTTTTTTTTTTTTTGGCGGTGTGCCATTTGTACCTTTTCTTTTCATCAATAATTTTTTTTTAAGTTGTCTATCATAAAAAAAATTAAAAATAAAAAAGCAGATAAAAGCCATCAATGGAATCTTGGAATGTTGGTGTTAAAGCTATCAAGATCATATTGGATATTATTGACAAGCTTGGGACATCAAAACTTAATAGCCATGCATTGAAAAATAGTTTTGAGGAGTCAAATTTGGGAGTTATGCAAGCATTTCTTATATGTTTCACCTATTTTTTAGCTCCAAAACACTATTGAAGCTGCTCATCAAGGCACTGCTCACCCAGACTCTTTGTATACCTTTGCTAAGGATATATAGTCCATAAAAGAAGAAAAATTATGTCAGACTAACGAGAGCTCAATAATATATCATTTCAACAAACTAAAAATAAAAATAAAAATAAAAAACGCACTAGTCTTATACATCCTTGAAACAAGGTAAGTGAGAATTTAACAATCTTGCTAATTGCAAGTGTATCCATTCAGAATGGTAATGCTGAACACGATAGCAGGAAAAGAGGCAATATGGGATATTCATATGGAGTTTGATTTTGACCTTCTCCTATGCAGTTTAGGTTTAAGTTGGGGCTAATCATACATTTATATTGGATAGTTTGCTCCTAATTTAGTTAAAGTTAAGTCTTTCATTTGTTTCAAAACAAATTAATTGAAGAAATGTTTAGAAACTTAGATGAGATGCATCTTTCAATTAGTACGAGGTGCCTGGCTGCTTATGGTGGGTTCCAACTTGCAAACAAGAAAGGGAGGTTTGAGGTGAACTCTTTTTACCTGTCTTTATGGGGAATAGGAGAGTGGATATTCCTTGTAAAGGCATTTGGTCCATTAGGGAACCATCCAAAGTGGCTTTCTTTGTGTGCAATGCAACTCGTAAAAAAGCTCCTTGCAATTGACAATTAATTAAGAGGCAATAACTTTTCTTTGTAAAGGGGTTGTGCACCCCCTTTGTGTCATCTTTTAATAAGATTATAGTCAACAAAAAAAAAAAAAAAAAAAATTAAGAAGAAACAATTTTTTGTTAACTGGTGTTGCCTTTGAAAGTGTGATGCAAAGTACATTTCACATCTGCATATTCACTGCAGTGTGGCTACGGATCTTGGGTTCTAGTTTTGGCTTTGATCGGGATGGATTGGGTTCTTCATGGAGATTTGGTGGGTGTTTTGTTTGGTTGGAGATGCAGAGCAGAGGAAGAAGTCTTGGCATTTTAATACATTGCTTCAATTGCCTTTTATGGAGGGAGAGCAATAGGAGGATATTTCAAGGAATAGAGCAGCTATTGGATAGACTAAAGAGCTGTATTCTAAAATCTCAGAGTATCACCGTCAATATTTGAGCAAATCCAATCCTCATGTAATTAAAATTATTTCATTGTGTGATTTACTACATTGGTATTAAAGAAAAGCAATTGTTGGAGAAACATGTCAAGTAGTTGATTTCATTTAATTGAGGAGAATTTAAGATTGGAGACAGACTTACTGTGCCCTGCCCTTCGGTTGTTGGCCCACCTGTAAAAGCCATGATTCTAGCCCCAGAACCCGGAACACATGCTCCCAACAAATGTGCAGCTAGACTCAATGCAGTGCCAGTACACCTCGTTGCCCTTTGATCTGCCGGGACGGGCCAAGGATCTTTCTGAAGCTCTTCCAGTATCTTATTAATTGAAACGAAACAAAAAAACAAAAATTTTAAAATGGGAAAGAAAATAACAACTCGAGTAATGCCAATCAAAGGAAAAGAAACATAAACAGACGGTCATGTTTATACAATTTCTTCAAATCCCACCACTATGACCTTTTACAAATGAATTCAAAACTAACACACTAAAACCCACATGAATGTCAGATATAATGGTTTCCAATTCTTCAAGATACACACATAAAAACAAGCCTATCGACATATAACTATTGAAATGCACTAAAATGTAATACAAAACCCAATTAAATCATAAATGTCACATTCACATACAGTAGTGTTAAAATTTATACAAGCAACACACTTATGATAATACAAATGAACATGAAGAAGTGAATTCTATACCGAATTGATTGCAAACTCGCACTCAGACGCCGGCAACAAGAACCGAGAAATACTCTCCTGCGAAAGCCCATCCCTGACGCCGGCAATCACCCCAATGGCCGGCTTCGGCCTCTTAGCAAAAAAATTCATCTGCTCCAAAACCTGATCTTTAGTAACCTCCTTAGACCCCTTAAACACATACACCTTAGGAATCTGAGCAAAACCCAGTTCATGAACATTGACATAAGTCCCAAAAGTTATCAACCCAACAAGCGAATTCTCAGGCAAAAGCCCCACAGCCTGAGACAAGGCCGATTTCAAAAACCCAATTTCCTCTTCGATCATACAAGTGTCGATGACGAAGAGAAAGACAGGAGGGACATTGGATTTCTCGGAAGGAGATTCGTATTCGATAGTGGTGTACTGGGGGAAGAGCTCGGCGGGGAGGTTATCGTCTGAGATGGAGTGGTAGTGAGGAGGGAAGTGATTGCGTTGGAGGCAAAAGGGGCAGATCCAGATCTTGGAAGCGAAATCGACGATGGAAAAAGGGTTGAGGACTGATCGGCAAGTGCGGCAACGGAGAGGAGAGTAGGGGAGGAGTGGGAGGGAAGGGAAGGGCTTGAGAGGGGTGTAGATGGAAGCGATTGGGACGACGCAATTGGAGGATTCTTGCTTTGTGCCTGGGAGGACGTTCCATGGCATTCGGACTGCGTCTTGGGTTTCTAGGTCTAGGAATTCCGCCATGGTTGGTTTGCTTTGCTCTGAGAGAGAGAGAGATGGGAATTGATGATGATGCCTAGTGATGGAGTCGTTTTTTGGCTTTTGGGGATTGTCTGGATTTTGGAGAGAGAGAGAGAGAGAGAGAGAGGTGGCCAAGGTGGAGAGGAGTTGCAGTGGAGTTCTTGATGAATCACATCGCCTTTGTTGAATGAGTAATGCTACGAAAAAAACATAAAATGACAATGATCGTGAAAATTCTTCACCAATGACGATGAAAATTCTCCATCTTTGATTACAGACAAATCAGGAGATGGAAAATTTTTATAATATTTTTTTTTTTATATAATTTCTAGTATTATTCTTGTTGAATACTTTGTCATTTTTTACTTTCTTTTTTTTTTTTTTTTTGACAAATGTTTTGATTGGAAAATGATATACAAATAATTTTTTTAACAATGATACATCCTAAATGAAGGAGCTTTAATGAATCTAATGACATTAGAAAATTTAATCCAAAAAAAAAAAAAACACAAACATCATTATTACAGTGGGATCTACTCTCAATTAGAGCTCTTAGAACTTTTTTATTAGACGTTTTTGTTTCTTTTAAACTCAATTTTTAATGAAGATTTATTTTTAGCATCTATGATGTTAAAATTTTATAGTATAAAAGATATTTAATATTTTCATAATATCTAAAGTACTTTAAATTGATTTAGAGAAAATTCAATTCAAAGAAATTCTCTCCAAACCAGAAAAATTTGTCTCATTATGTATAGAGAATTACTTTGGATTTAAATCAGAGAAAATTAAAAGACTTGTTTGATTTGTTTTTGGGAGAATTGTTTTTGAAAAAAATTTGGGAGAGTTGTTTTAGAATTTTTTTTGATTTGTTTAGTTGTATATTTTGAAAGTAGTTTTAGAGTTTGGGAGTTTGAGATGATTTGATATTTTGTTGTAATTGAGTAGATGTGTGTAAAAGAAAAAGTGATTGAGAATGAGAGAGGAGAGAGAAAAAGTGATTGATTGATGTGTAAGAGAGAGAAAGTGATTTTGAAAATTTTTGAAAAAAATCTCAAACCAAACAATTTTTTGGAAAATTTTTTCTAAAACTTATCTCTAAAACTCAAACCAAACATACAAAATTTCTCTGGCTTTGTTCAAAGAAAATTAAAGGTTGCGTTTGGAAAAGTTTTAGAAATATGATTTGAAAATAAAATTGTATTTTGAATTTGTGAGTTTTGGAATTATGATTTGAATGTGAAAAATTTGTTTGGTTATAAGTTTTGAAATGAATGATGGAACATATGATATTTAATTTAAAAACTTACACCTCATAACTAAACACACAATCTAAAATTCTATTCAAAACTCATAAAAAAAAATTTTAAAAAAAAATTGGATATATTTTTTATTTAAAATATAAAAATAACATGTGCACACAAAAAAAACAAAACAAAAAAAAAAACTAACACTGTTCCAATCAACCGGACAGACGTTTGGGGGGAGGGACGAGTTAGTCAAATTTTCTCGCCTAGAAAGGAGTTTTCAAAAGTGAGTGTGAAATTATAATTTGAAAGCTCAAAACAATACCACACTCAAATCAATGGGTGAAATTGTGTTTAGAAAACTTCTCTAAACACAGTGAAAATTTCTTTGACTTTGTTCACAAAGAATTTCTTTGACTTTCTTCATAAATTTATCTGTGAAGAAAACCTATGTCTTAGCTTATCCAACAATTCTACTCCAAAATTTATATCTATCAAAACAATTCAACAATTCACACAATAACTAACTAATCACAAAATTCAAAGACTATCCAGATAGTGAAACAAATTGAACATAATATCTTCTAGAACTCAGTAGTATGATCAAAGCTACAAGTGTATCTGATTTACATCACGTATTGTAAATCAGCCAACAGAGAGTGAAGGAGATACTCAAGCTCCAAAAACAGAGAAAGCATGTGAAAAAAGAGAATGTCACGTGGAAAACACAGGTGTCCCATCGTCTTCCACATGTCAGGCCATGGATGCCAACCGAGATCGCACTTAACACCCACCATCTTTTAGAACTCAGTGGTATGTTCATCGCCGTCGCAATCTCAAAGATCTCTCTATATTTCCCTCTTACCTCTACTCATCTTTTCTCCATGAATTCTCTTTCTCTCTCCCATATCTGACTTCGTGGAGCTCAAAGACCCCCGAGAAGCCGGCAAACTCTATGAGTTAGGTCATGAATGGTTGAACTACATTGTTAGTAAAAGAAGTGTTACAACAAGTTTGTCGATTTTCCGATCAAGAACTCATTGGTTTTTCGTTCTTTGCCTCAGCTTTCTCCTTTGTCATTAACGCCTCATTCTCTTCTGATCAGATCAGATTCGCACGCCGTTGCCTTGAAGAGCCACCTTCACGTTGCCCTAGGGAAGTCATCTTCCATGGATATTGTTGGCTTACTGATATTCTTCTACGTCTCTCATGTCACTCTCAATCGTCTCTCTCTCTCTCTCTCTCTCTCTCTTCAAATCTCTTCCATTTCTTCTCTTCTCTATTATTTTGTGTGCCCCGTGTATATATATGTGTGTGTGTGTGTCTACAATACGTGATGTAAATCAGATATAGTTGTTTTATAAAGGACCTTAGACATCACAAAATAATATTGTGGATCTCTTTCATTACTAAAAATAGAAAAGGGATCTTAGACTAATTTTCTCATTTCTAAAATTAATAGTATATAATTGATATGATTGGTTGATAATAGGAGAAATTATGAGAAAGAGTATTGCCTTTAATATTCTAATTGATTATCATATCATTGAGTTTAAAAATTGAGTCTAATTTTTGGGTTAGCCTTCTTTCCAACCCGAGATTGAACTGGAACATGCTGTTGGGCGTGTGAGAGCCCATCACGAGTCATATTTCGATGATTCGAACCTTTAATATGTAAAACTCATCGAGTAATTCATTTTTATAAAAAAATTATATTAATTAGATATCGATAGCCACTTAATCAAATCATATTTATATCAATAGTAAATATAATTTTTTAAATAAATCATTCACAAAAATTAGATCCGATCAATTAACTAAATATGAAGTGACACGGGTAAGCCCATACAAGATACAGCCTATCGTTTAGGGCCCAATACATAACTCAGATATTAAGGCCCAATGCTGCTGGAGCTCAACATGGCATTAAGAGCCAATAACACCTAAACACGTGGCAAGAGAAGGACAAGCCACATAAGCAGACAAAGATCCTGCAAAGTTATTACACCGCACATCAGCCATTAATGAAAGCCCTTGCAGCATTTATTGCGATAAGCCCTCCCCGTTGAGACAAAACGGCCTCACCATGAACAAGGCAAGCTAGAGCATAGACTTTCGGCCATAGCGACAGGTCAGAAGGGATAACGAAATGATTACCAAAGGATATAAGCAGATGTTGAAGACAAGAAGAAGGTTAAGCTTTCTATCTTAAATTTATCCCTATATTCTATCTCTCTTTCTAACTTGCTTGTCGGAGGGTTCGCTGGAGGACTCCTCGTTCCCCGTTGAACTCTTATGCAGGTCTTCCGGTGGGCTTGGTACCTCGGGCACCGGTTAGAGAAGCATGGATCAATCTAACCCGTTCTCTCTGGAACACGCTGTATCATCAGTTGGCGCTGTCTGTGGGAATCCTTTTTGCTCCGCGCGCCAATTGTGCTCATTGTCGCTGGAGACTCTTTCTTGATAATCCCTTCCTACCACCCACCAAGGTGGATGGTCACAACTAGATCCATGACTTCTCACCACAATGTTGCCGACCACCAAGCCGACCCTCCCAACCTAGAGATGGCAATCGGAACCCGGCCCGACGGGGACCCGACCCCCTAGTCCCAAATTAAGCGGTGATTCCCCAAAAAATACCCCCGACGGGCTGGGGACGGTATTAAAAAATGTAGACCCCGTGATCTTCGGGCCGGGAACAGGGATACGTGTTTCAATCCAGGACCCGGCCCGACCCCGACCCCGATCCCCGCCCCGAATAATCCCCGATGTAAAATTACTAATTTGCCCTTCCGTATATATATGCGCGTGTAGGGTTTTGTGTTGAAACACTGCTCAGTTCTCTCACACACAACACAAAACACGCTTTTCTCTCTCTCTCTCTCGCCGTTACTTAAGAGCTAGGGTTTCGCATTTGCTACGCCGCGTCGTCGCACCGCCACCGCCGATCGTCCATCGCCGTCGTGGCTCGATTCTCGTCATGTATGGAATTGTCCATCGCATTCTTTCGCCACTCGCCCGATCATCCTCCTCAACGCTCTCTCTCACACAACGAACGATGTTCATGCTCCTCCGTCACCACTGATCTGAAGCCACCACCACCACCACCGATCTGCAGCCACGACCATGACTAGGACAGATCGTGATGAAGCCCCCTCTCTCTATATATATATACATATATGTTGTTCATTGATACACAAATTTTTTTTTCCAAGTTATTTATATTATATCTGTTGATGAATAATATATCTGTTGTGTATGTGTGTAACACAGTGTGTTGAACAGATCTGTAATGTATACATACAGATTTTTTTTTTTTTTTTTGTTCTTGTGTTTGTAATATGTATTGTTAAAAAATTTTTTGTTTGTTGATCTGTTGTTGAAAAAATCTCTCTCTCTCTCTCTCTGTGTTTGTCGATGAACATGTTGATCAATTGATCGGGGAATTTCGGGGTCGGGGAAACCCGATCCCTGTTAGGGAACGGGGACGGGGGTGGTTATGGGTTCCCCGTCGGGGATCGGGGCCGGGAACGGGGGTATTTCCACCATCGGGGATCGGGGACAGGGAGTGTGATCCTTGGCCCGCCCCGCCCCGCCCCATTGCCATTCCTGTCCCAACCCAAACAACCCACCACGGTACTTCACCGAGCTCACTAATAACATTGCCTTCTCACGAAAAAAAAGCCACGATTAATGCTCTACTCCAAAGAAATCTTCCTATGCCTCCTCCACCACCTCCAAATATACCGCCCAACCAAGAATGAGCCCCGAGTCATCCCATCCAATGCCTACCCTCAACACAGGGGTTTGCAACCTCCTCCCCCAGATATGAACTCACCTCCCCGGATCCTCGTAGTTGGTCCGGCACCCACCCCAGGAGAGGCGATGGTGTCCGTCCGTTGCATTCCGGTGGTGACAACGTTCTTCTCTAGGACGCAGAACTCCGAGCCATGAAGCTCCAGCTCCAAGGAGTCATGCAGAACATGCAGAATAAACCATCTACCACAGCCAACTCAACATTCATTGCCTCCATCAGGGAAAAACCCTTACCTCCTAAATTCAAGATGCCCTCGCTTAACTCTTTCAATGGCACAACAGACCCTGTTGACCATTTGGAAACTTACAGGACCCTCATGATCCTCCATGCATTCCCTGACGAGATCATGTGTCGCACCTTCCTTGTGACTCTTAAGGAGTCGGCGTGACTCTGGTTTAGTCAACTGCCAGCAGACTCTGTCTCCACTTTCCAGCACCTAAATGACTCATTTCTCAACCGTTTCATTGGTGCCCAGCGCCAGCGTCGATCAACTCCTTAATATCCGTCGGGCCGGGGAGTTCTTTCAGCTGACACCCACTTCAACACCGAATCCCTGCAGGTAGCGAAAAACGATGACAAGGTCATCCTCATGGCTTTCATGGCCGGTCTGCGATCATCTGACTTCCTTTTTTCCGTCTCTAAAAACCCCACGACCTCCATGGCAACCCTACTTTCCAAAGCCTAAAAATACATGAACGCAGAAGATTCCCTAGCCGCCCGACAAGATCCTACAGCCAAAAACCCAACCCTTAGAGACAAAAGAAAGGACTTTGAAAATAGAAACACCCAATACACTCACCCAACACCTCAGTATACCGACCGACCACCCCGAGCCGACCGGTCGACGCCAGCCCGACTGCCCGGCCTGTTCGAGCAGTTCACACCCCTCAATTCTCCCATGGAACAAGTCCTCAACCAAATCCAACGAGACTATCCCCTAAAATGGCCCCAACCGTCACGGTCTTTTTTCAGTCGGCGAGACCAGTCCAAATACGGCCGCTTTCATCAGGACCACAGCCATAACACCGAGGAATGTGTTAACCTCAAAGACCAGGTCGAGGGTTTGATACGTCGAGGCGTCTCACTTTCGGTTCCACGGCTTCGCTCTCAGCAAAGGCAAAGGACTGAACCTATTAGAAACGACCGCCGGCGCACCCCTCCTCGACAACCTGCCCAACCTAACCAAGGTCATAATAGACCTCCACAGAAACCCTGGGCACAAAACAACCCTGCCCCCTCGGGAGAGATCGAGTTATTCTTTGGGGGACTCGCCATGGAGGACCATCCCGCCGCCAATGAGCGAACTCGAAAAAATAAGACAGGGCTCAGATAAAAAAGTTACCACACTGGACCGCCCTTCTAAACAGCCCAAGCAGTGGATCGAGCCCATCACCTTTACGGAAGCCGACTGCACAAGCATCCGTTACCCCCATGACGACCCCCTCGTCATCTCTGCTCTCCTCTCCAATTACAAAGTCAGACGGGTATTCGTCGACAACGGCAGTTCTTCAGACATCATCTTCCTCAATGCCTTTCGGCAACTCAAGGTTGGGGAAGAAAGCCTGTCCCCTCTCTAAACCCCACTGGTAGGCTTTACCAGAGATTGGGTGACCTCCATCGGCTCCATCGATCTTCCCATCACAATCGGAGAATACCTGCGGCAGACCACAAAGTTGTTCACCTTCCTTGTCGTCGACTGTCCCTCTGCTTACAATATTATCCTCAGCCGCACCGCCCTGAATATCGATCTTCCCATCACAATTGAAGAATACCCGCGGCAGACCACAAAGTTGTTCACCTTCCTCGTCGTCGACTGTCCCTCTGCTTACAATATTATCCTCAGCCGCACTGCCCTGAATGTCTTTCGAGCTATGACATCTACTTTCCATCTTGCCGTCAAGTTCCCCACCGACCTGGGGGTCGGCACGGTGAGGGGAGAGTAGACCGTGGCCAGAGAATGTTACGTGGCTTCATTTAAAGAGGTCAAGTTCAAGGAGGCTTTGATCATTGAAGGAATTGACGTCAGAGACGAAGACGAGCTGGCCAGAGGGGAACCGGTGGAAGAGCTTGTCGAGGTCACCATCGACCCCACCAACCAACCCGACAAAAACGGCCAAGATCGGCAGCCAGCTATCCCCACAAGCCAAGGTCGATCTTACGGTCTTCTTGACTGAACACAGAGATGTGTTTGCCTGGACCCACTCCAACATGCCGGGCATTGATCCATCCTTCATCACCCATCGCCTTAGCATTGAGCCCCATTTTCGCCCCTTTCGCCAAAAGCAGCACATACCCTAATTGCTTCTGAAGTAGACAAGCTCCTTGAGACATAGTTCATCCAAAACGTGGACTATCCTAGATGGCTGTCAAATGTGGTCCTAGTCCGTAAAAACAATGGTAAGTGGTGACTCTGTGTCGACTACTCTGATCTTAACCGAGCTTGCCCCAAAGATAGTTATCATCTTCCTCGTATTGATCTACTTGTCGATGCCATGGTCGGACACCAAATGCTTAGCTTCATGGATGCTTTCTCTGGTTATAACCAAATTCTGATGCACCCCTCTGACCAGGAACACACCTCCTTCATCACCGACTGGGGAACCTGCCATTATCGTGTCATGCCATTTGGGTTGAAGAATACCGGAGCCACTTACCAACGGTTGGTCAATGCCGTTTTCTATCATCAGATAGGCAGAAACATGGAAGTATACGTCAATGACATGCAGTCAAGAGTAAACTCTCCACTGACTATCTGGCCGACCTACGAGAAACCTTTGACACCCCACGAAAGTATCAAATGAAACTCAATCCGGAGAAATGCGTCTTCGGCGTAGGGTTTGGAAAGCTCTTGGGCTACATGGTCAGTCAGCGGGGCATCGAAGCTAACCCCGAAAAAATCAAGGCCTTGATAGAAATGTAGTCACCCAGAACAGTTAAAGAGGTTCAGAGGCTTACTGGCAGAGTCGCCGCCCTCAATCGCTTCATTTCCCGCGCAACGAACAAGTGCCTCCCCTTCTTCAAAGTTCTGTCGGCAAACTTTTGACTGGACAACCGAGTTTGAAGAGGCTTTCCAACAATTAAAGCAGTGCATGGCCAACCCCCCTTTACTCTCCCAGGCCCTTGCAGGTGAGCCCCTTCTCCTCTATTTAGCCGTCTCTAACACTATAGTCAGTGCAGCCCTCATCAAGGAGGATGGTTCGATCTGACGTCGATTTATTACATTAGCCGGGCTCTCAGGGGTGCAGAATAGAACTACCCACTGCTAGAAAAGATGTCCTTAGCCTTAGTCACCGCCTCAAGACGACTCCGTCCTTACTTCCAAGCCCATTCCATAGTGGTCCTCACTGACTACCCTTGAAGAAAATAATGCAACAACCAGAGCTGTTCAGCAGACTCATGCAATGGTCAGTTGAGCTCAGCCAGTTTGAGATCTCTTACCAACCTCGAATGGCAATTAAGGGGAAGGTTGTTGCCGATTTTATCCTGGAATTCACTAATCCCATTCCAACCACGGCTCCACCGCCCCAATGACCCCAGACTGAAGCGAAGGACCCCAACTCTTGGACCCTCAACGTCGACGGATCATCCCGCAAAGAAGGCAGTGGGGCTGGTCTCATCCTCACTGCCCCTGAGGGTGGTTATTTCAAGTGTGCTCTCCGTTTTCTGTTCGACGCAACCAATAATGAGGCCGAATGTGAGGCATTGATAGTAAGCCTCCTCATAGCCAGAGACATTGGTGTCAGCCATATCCGAGTGTTCAGCAATTCCCAGCTTATTGTCGGACAAATTACGGGGGAGTTCGATGCCAAAGAGGACAGAATGCGGGCTTACAAGGATATTGCACTCCCCCTTGCCCGTCTCTTCAATACTTTCCACATCAAGCACATCCCCTCGGGCAAAAAACTCCAAGGCAGATGAAATGGATCAATTAGCTTTAGTAGACCAATCTGACCTCAGCCACGGTGTCCGCCTCAAGTACTGGGCCCACCTTGCCATTTCCTTCAACCAGCACCAAGTCCATTTCCTCCAAAACGAACCTATTCCATGGGTAGCCGACATCTTTCTATTTTTGACAAAGAGAGAACAGCCAGACGACAAACAGTAGGCCGCCAAAGTCAGGGCTCGGTCATCCAACTACATTATCATTAACGGCCTCTTGTACAAACGTGGCTTTTCACGCCCATACCTGCGATGCCTCAATCTTGCTCAAGCGACCTACGTGAAGAGAGAGGTCTACAAGGGTATATATGGTAATCATTCGGGGGCCAGGTCACTAGCCCACAAAATACTTCGCACCGGTTACTTCTGGCCTACTCTCAATCAAGATGCCACTGAGTTCGTGCTTAAATGTGATAAGTGCCAACGCTTTGCCAACATCCCTCACGCTCCTCCGACAGAATTGATCACGCTCTGCAGTCCTTACCTGTTCGCCAAATAGGGGATCGACTTAGTTGGTCCATTGCCCACCGGCCGAGGCCAAACCAAATTCGCAATCATCGCCATTGATTACTTCACTAAATGAGTGGAGGCGGAACCCCTCGCCACAATCACCGAGCGGAACACCATCTGATTCATTTGGCAGTTGATCATGTGCCGATTTGGCATCCCTCAAGCCATCGTCTCTGACAACGGCAAACAATTCGACAATGCTAAGTTTAGAAAGTTCTGCGCAGAGCTTCAAATCCAACCATGCTTCTCTTTCCCGGGCCATCCCCAAGCCAATGGCCAAGTTGAGGTCACCAACCGTTCTTTTCTAAAGATCATCAAAACTAAATTGGAAGCTGCTAAGGGACTCTGGGCCGAGGAATTACCAAACGTACTCTGGGCCTACCGCACTACCGCCCGAACTCCCATTGGGGAGACCCCCTTCCGTTTAACATACGGCGCTGAGGCGGTCATCCCAGTGGAAATCGATCTGCCCACCCCAAGGGTTCTGCACCCGAATCTGAAACTAACTGAAGAGCTGCGTCAGGCAGACCTGGACCTAATTGAAGAGCTTCGAGAAACCACTGCTGTCAGATGGGCCTCATACCAATAAAAAATGAGAACACACTACAACCGCAAAGTCTGCCCCAGGGAGTTCTTCGTTGGGGACCTTGTTTTGCGGGAAGCAACTCTTGCCACCAAAAATCCGGCTGAGGGCAAGCTGGCAGCCAAGTGGGAGGCCTTGTCCGGGTACTTACTGACTTCAGGACATGGAAGGCCGAGACCTCCCCCATCCATGGAACGCCGAGCATTTGAAGCGTTATTTTCAATAAAAGCTGTATTTTTGTATTGATCAATCGTTGTATGTTCTTTTTGACAATCTACGCACTTGGATGTTTTTGTCTTTCTCTCGCATGGTGTAAATTTGTGATCAATGGGCTACACTTTAAATCTTGTATCTCAGTTATCTGCGTGGTATTTCAATAACACCTTGTTGCAGCCTCAGCCAGACTGAGTTACTTAAAGCCTCAGCCAGACTGAGCACGAAGGGCTCAACCAGACTGAGTTAGTTAAAGCCTCAGTCCGACTGAGCACGAAGGACTCAACCAGACTGAGTTACTTAAAGCCTCAGCCCGACTGAGCACGAAGGGCTCAGTCACGCTGAGTTACTTAAAGCCTCAGCCAGACTGAGCATGAAGGGCTCAGCCAGCCTCAGTTACTTAAAGCCTTAGCCAGACTGAGCACTAAGGGCTCAGCCAGACTGAGTTAGTTATGGCTCAAGCATCCTTACAACTTCATGTTTATAGCATAGTTGCCATACTTGGTCAAATTCCAGGTCCATGCTTACACCTCTTAACGGTCTTTACATTTTTTAACCTTCATTTGCCAACCATTTAACATCTCAAGACTCTCAAATTTTAAGACTTTTATATTTTAACATTCTTATTGTTAACATTCTTTGCATCATAATTTTCTCACAAGATAGATTGGCTCCTTATTTCTCAATTTTCACTATGATTTTTGCACAAGCCTTACATGAGTAACCATTCTCATCCTTTGCAAATCCACAAAAAATAAACACACTAGTATAAAACAAAAAAACACACAACTCATAATTTCATTTATTCACAACTTATACACAAGTTTACTACAGAAATTCCTAAAAAAAAAAAAAAAAAAACAACAAAACAACAAAACAAAAACAACAAAAACCAAAATTTTATTTACAAATTTTGTTCACACCAGTCACTCATCTTCACTTGAGACAAGTTCCTCTTCATCCACGCCCTCGTCTAGGAGGGTTTGGGTAACGTCGTCTTCGTCTATCTTTACATTACTGAAGTCCAAGTCTGGGAACAGCTCTTCTGCTTTGCGCTTGAAAGTCTTCCAGCCCCTGTCCCAGAACTCAGCCATCTCATGTTTGTAGAAGTCCGACCACTGGAAGATCTGGATCACTTCTTCTTCACTCCTACTCCCAGCGGTCGCTCCCGACGGGCCAGCCCCCCCAGACCTCTCTCTTGCCAAGTTACTGGCAATCGCGGTATCAATGGCCATCTAGAAGTCGGCGGACCCCTTCAACTGCTCAACCACTACAACACATAGGTCGGGGTATGCTGCCCTCTCAGATGCCAGTTTAGCCATTTCTTCTTCCAAGGCCTTCTCCAGCCCCGCCTTCTCTGTCGCTGACTTGGCGCGCTCGTCTGCCAGCTCCTTCTCCAACACAGCGATCTTCAGATCTGCTTCTTCTTTTTCTTTGATCGACTGGGCGCGCAGATCCTTGTTACAAGTCATCGCCTTATCCCACCGTTCGTTGGCGACGGTGTAGGCCTTCTGCGCCTCTTCCAGCTTTTTCTGCTCGCCAACCAGCTGGAACTTGAGCGACACCACCTTACGGCGTTCCGTCTCTAGCTCTAACTTGGTCGCGAGCAGCTCAGCATGGGCACGGTCGGCAATATTGCCCTACACCACCGCCAACACCTCCATTTTCTTCACCTTCTGGGCCTCTTCCAACCCCCTGACATACACACTCCGCGCAGTCTTCCTCTAGCCTGCGCTCTCCTTCTTCAAATTTTCAAGTTGGGGCTCCACCTCCCCCAACTTTGCCTTCAGTGGCCTCACTTCGCCTCTTGCAACCGCCGCCTTGTTCAATAGGGCCCCTGCTAAGGTGGTCGCCTCCATTTGGGCAGAGCACAACCCCCTTAGCAGCTCAGCCTCAATGAAACTCGCCATTGAGCGCACGACTGCGTCTTTCACTACCCCCAAAAGACGATATGTAGATGTCCTGGCTGGGCCTCCTTCTCCCTCCAGTCGCCCAGACACTGCTGGAGCATGGTAGATTGCAGTCTTCAACTTGACCACCTCTCTCTCTCCTTGGGGCGCAGGACCCCCCTTGGGCTGCTGCTCCACCCCCTCCTTAGGGCCAGCCGACCCACTTTCCACTTGCATCTTAGGGCCCATGGCACTCATGTGTTCTTTTTCCACTTGGGCCCCTTGACCTTCGTCCCCTTGTGCCTCTGGGACAACCACTCCTTCTGGAGTAGCCCCCACCCCCTTCTCATCTGCCTTCTCTGCCATGGGGGTGTCCTCTCCACCAACCCTTATTTTCTTCAAACCGGGCGCATCTTTAGCCCCTTCAGTGGCAACCCACCTCTTCTTTGACCTCTTCAGTCCCACCTTCACCTCTCGTCTGCCCCTCTTCTTCACTAGGTCTATGGGTTATGGCAATGGGGCAAACTCAGTCAGGTTCTTGTCCCCCAAAGGCTTAAGGCGAGGTTGAATCCTCTCCCTCTTCACTAGGTCTAAGCTGATTATGCTGAATATTGGGGAATTCCACCACTTCCAGCACTCTCCGGTGATTAATTCCCGCCGAGTCGCGCGTATTTGTTTATCGAGTTGTTGTATATTTGCTTATCGAGTTGTATGTCACTCTCTTTAAGTCTTTGCTTTGTCTATCAAGTTGTACTTGCACTTGGCTAGTCTGTCGAGTCCTTGTTTTGCTTATCGAGTTGTAAGTCGGTTCACTACCTGGTTATTACGATGCGATGCTTTGTTTTCAAAAAACAGTTTCAATTTCATTCACATTGTTATGTGATGCCTTGCGATGCGATGCACACAAGTGCAACACCTTTTCAAGCGAATAGTTGTTTCATTTCCATCATGTGCTTTGGTAAAAACCCGCAATTCCAAAAGAATTTAAACTCGCCTGAGGCAGTGCAACGTGCTTAAACTCCTAGAAAAAAAAGGAAAGTAAAGCAGGAAAATAGCAGGGTAGTAGAGTGCTGGTTTGAATACCAGGAACCTCCCCTTTGTAGTCAGAATACCTCCCGCGCCCGTTCGGCCAGGCTCATGATCGACACCTTCATCATTCAAGAACAGTACGGGAAAGTGCACTTCTGGAATGTTAATGGATCTTCGAGTTGATTTCAAGCCATGACTTTTGTGAGCGGTGCTCGGAACATGTGAAGGATGTCCCTTCTCGTATCCTTTTATATCTTGTGAATTTCAAAAGAAATTGTTTCAATTATACTGTGTTGCAGTACGTTGCATTTCAACATCATATTTTATCATGCTCAATTTCAAGTTTCTATATGTATACACATTGCATCGTATGCGTGCTTTGCTTTACTGATATGTGTTCAAATTTCTCTATATACACATTGCATTGTATGCGTGCTTTGCTTTACTGATATGTGTTCAAGTTTCTTTATATACACATTGCATTGTATGCGTGCTTTGCTTTACTGATATGTGTTCAAGTTTCTTTATATGCACATTGCATTGTATGCGTGCTTTGCTTTACTGATATGTGTTCAAGTTCCACTTATATACACATTGCATTGTATGCGTGCTTTGCTTTACTGATATGTGTTCAAGTTCCACTTATATACACATTGCATTGTATGCGTGCTTTGCTTTACTGATATGTGTTCAAGTTTCTATATATACACATTGCATTGTATGCATGCTTTGCTTTACTGATATGTGTTCAAGTTTCTCTATATACACATTGCATTGTATGCGTGCTTTGCTTTACTGATATGTGTTCAAGTTTCTTTATATACACATTGCATTGTATGCGTGCTTTGCTTTACTGATGTGTTCAAGTTCTCTTCCCATACACATTGCGTGCATACGTGCATTGCTTTACTTACATGTGTCCAATCCTACTATCTTGCTGCACACATTGCATGCATTATCACGCATTTTCGGCCGCTTGTCATGCATATGGCTAACAATATTGTACCTGTTAAGTTTACTTTCTTTGCAGGCACGATATTGTATGTCACTCATTTGAGGCCAGAATCGACGAAAGCCGCATTGTATTGTAACCTCCGCGTGAGACGTATTGAGAATTACATAATTCTCTTACATCCTTTCTGCATTGTAGTGTAGATTGGCGTATGCTAGCTTATAACTGTTGCATGTGTGCTTCATTACAGCTTTCTTTGCATGATCATAAGTTATGCTCGGCTTCTTGCATCGTCTTGCATTTTGCCCCTACGCTGCGCATACCTTGTTTGTCTTGCGTTTGTCCAAGTCTTGACCTTGTCAAAAATGGGTCGTCTCGGCTTTGACATTCACTCCGTCATTGTTATGACTTCGAGTTCATCAAGAGGGGCAACAGAGACACCCCATTTTTGACCGTCCTCAAGACTTGGACGTCACCGTTGGAACACTCGGTGATTATCCATGTTTGTGTTCGTTTGGAGTTCCCGGAGTTCTCGGCTACGCGCCTTGCCTCAGGACCTCCGAACTTGACCGTTTTGTGTCTGGTTTTGCACCAAACACTTGTGTTTTGCCTTGGAAGGGTAGGGAATGCTTTCTAAGGCATCCCCACATACCACCGGCTGTGGCTAGAGGCCACCGGCTGGCTGGTGTTGCCATCGGCACTATATTGTGCCGGTCGGCACTATTTTGTGCCGGTCGGCACTCTTTTTTGGCAAAATGACCATTTTGCCCTGCCGACCACTTTACAGCTGTGTTGGGAGATATTTTCAGACAGCCTTTTACCACTTTCTTCCCCTCCATACACGTGTATGGAGGGATGAGCCCCTTGCTTGCTTAGTTGCTAAGCTTACAAGATTGCCTCCTCTATAAGAGGAGGCCTTGTCTTCTTGGCTTAGGTTGGAGAGAAGTTGAAGGGCAAAACCAGAGCTTATACATACATATATATCTATATCTCCCTCCCTCTCCTCTTGTGTGTGTGTTTTTGGACCAAAAAGTGTGATTTCACCTTACTTTTGCACCATTACACATACTACTACACCTTAATCCGAGATTGGGAGGCTTGGAGGTTTGTTTTGTGTGATCTTGGACTAGTTTTGATCACTAGAGGAGGGCTGCTCCACCTGTTCTTCATTGGATCTTCAAGGGTAAACTTTTTGCTTTAGTTTCCCCATTCTTGCAACTAGTTTCTACCCCTCTTGCTTTGTGATTTAAGCTCTGTGCATAACATAAAAAAACCTTGTTTTTACTTGCTCAAGAACATTCATTAAGGTCACTTTTTGGTTTGAGTGAAGCCTCACTCTTTTAGGCCTTGTTTTGGTCCTTTTGTGCCTTTTTTTGGAACATTGTCTAACTTCAGTGTTTTGGTCTTCTCACCACTGAAAATCAGTGGGTTTTCAGTGGTGAGGGAGGTGTTTTGAAGTCTCATATAGGGGAGGGACACCCCTCTCCCCCTTGTCCTTTGCTTGCCTTTATATTTGGCCTAAAGAGTAGCATGTATGCATACTTGCATTTAGCTTCATTTCAGAATTTTTTTGAGTGTTTTGGAGCATGTTTAACCTCTGTTTTTGGTCGGATTTGTAGTCCTTAATGTGTATCTTATACTTGCTTTGAAATGCTCTGTTATGCTAGGAAGAATGCCTTGCATTTAGGTCATGTCCTTTGCATGTATTAGCCCCACTTCATGAAGACACTAGTATTATTTTGCCACATTTAAGGGCTGTGAGCCACTGATTTTGCCATGTATAGTGTGCTTGACATGGTTGTTTTGCATTCTAGGCTTGTAAGCCTCACGCATTTTGGTTCCTAGCATGCTCAACATTGATCATCCTCATGATTTGGCATCATTTGTGACCCTATTTCAGTCCACAAATCATGTGTGTATGTTTACATATGTGACCATTTTCATGCTTCAAGGGTGTCCCCTTTTATGTCTAGGAATTGGCATTGTGTATGCTTGCATGATTAATACATTTTGGGGCTGCCATATGTGGGTTTTGGGTGTCATTTTGCATGATAGAAGTCTATTTTTGGTAGTTAGATGCATGCCACGAGTGGCCTTGATAATGGTAGTAAGGTACTCTCTTTGGTGCCCTTGGTTTTGGGCCTATTGCCTTGCATGCTTGCATGAGTTTTGGTCATCATTTTGGGCATGTTTTGCCACTGTTTTAGGGAGGTTTGAGGGCTGTCCTATTGTAGCTTAGTCTACCATTGCATGTTTAGTATATGTGTGTTGCATGCTTAGTCAACATGGTCTTGACATAAGACAATCCTATTGCCTTAGGTATTCATGTTTGTATCATACTTTGCATTGTGCATGTTTAGTATTGTATACTTCCCATGATGTGTTACGTAGCATTTGACATGCCTTACACTTTTGTGTCATGTTGCATTGTTGATGCATGTTTGCATGGATTGCATTTCATTACTTGGTTTGGGGTGTCAAACCAAGTGTGGGAAATGAGGGGTGTTTGTATTCCAAGTGACAAAACACACCTCAATTCTTATGTCACTAAGGCTCTTGACTTTGGCATGATAGGGACTTAGTTATCATTGTTGTGTTGCATGCATTTTTACATTGAAATGCAACCTTGGTATCTTAGGCTATCATGCACCAAGGTGCGCAATTGATAGCCCTAGGACCAAGAGCCATGTTTCCTTGAGTCCCATTCATGATAGGAAGCATTGGCCATACATAAATATGCTCAAAAATCCAATACCATGCACTGCTGCCTGCTGTTGCTGTCAAACTGTCTTCTGCAGGAATTTTGTGCCGACCGGCACTGCATTGCTAGCCGATACATTATTTTGCAGCCGGTAGCAACTATAAGCGACGATTGGTAATTTCTTCGGCCGGTAGCACTCAACATTTTAAGGTTTTTACGGGGCTTTGGAAAATTTTGGAGCAAAGAGGCGAGAAAAGCAGGTGGCGTGTACGGTGTAGGCTTTTAAGGCAAGTCGGATCGAGCATGCATCATTCGTGCATCCTTTAGGCGGTGAGGCCCATTTCTTTATTTATTTGATTTGATTTTAATAATTAAAATTACGTAATAATTTATTCATTTATTCTTGATTGTATTATTATTTGGTCCCTCCAGTGAGGGCAAAATTGTAATAAGGGTGTGTGAGTGGGTGTATGTCTTCCAATCCCCATTTCTTTCTATCCCTTTTATTTACCTGCTTATGTTGGTAGATTAGGGCATTTCTATCTTAACATACCTTATGCAATGCATGCGTGCATTCACGCATTTGTTTACATGCACCGGGCTCGGTACATCATACAAACTGCATTGCAATTTTCAATTCCAAATTGAATACGTGCTACTCGCGCATTTCACATGCCATGTTTAGGGTTAGCCGAGCCTACTCTAGATTGCATCTATGCCTGTGTTGCATTAGCCACTTAACATGAACTAGGTCATGCATGTTTGCTAACCGGGTTATTGTTTTTGGCACGGAGTACGATGTAAGTTTTTTACGCTTTAGCATATCGCATGCGTGTGAATGTTGTCATAACAGTATGCTTACCATGCGGCTAAATGCTTATATGAGATAAACTGTTTGAATGCCTGTGGGTGGAGGTTGGACTGCGTGAGTTGGAACAACTCATTGAAATCCATATTTTAGCCTACTTGCGAGTAGCAAAAGAAAACAACACGTTTTTCGAGACAAAACGGATATGCAATGTTTTGTTTCCAAATTAGGCGATCTAGTCTATACTTTTGTGTTGTGCGCATCACATAGTAATTCTAGGTTAATAATCAGAATAAGAACGCATAATGTTTTCAAAAACGGATATCACGGTTAGTAGAGGCCGGTCTTCGGACCGGGCGAAAGGGGGTGCTCATAGCTGACCTTCCCCGATCGTACCCAAGCTCCCGAGCCAAGACCACTTTGGTGATGACGGACATGTGGCCTTCGGCACCGAGTAAGGGTTTCCTAAATTTCCCATTTTAAAATATTTATGTGGCGACTCTGTAATCTGGCAAAGCAGTCCATGTTTGGCACTACTTTTCAAAATTTGTTTTTCTTCAAAACGATTTGCCGGATTTGGACTCTTTGTTTCAGATTTAGAACCGACACAAATCGAGTCCGAATCAGTGACCGATATGAGCAGGAACGGGACATAACCCTCCGGATCGTTCGGGGCGTCTACGATGGTTCGGCTCCACAGCTAATAGGTTTTGGTGTAATCATCGTCCTTAGACGAGCCCGCACCGCCTCACCGACTACCCCTCATTCCCTACGCTTCATACGATACTTCTCCACCAAATCCATTGCATTGTCGTCGCCTAATGGATCAACCCTAGCGGTTATTGCTTCCTCTGGGCCATCTCTCTTGTGTGTCTGCGAATGGCTTCGAATGCGGGCACAAGAAAGTTCACAAAGTGTTGCAGGGGTGTATCACTAGCAACGAACGAGTTTATTTCTAGGATGTTTTGGTTTTTTGCAAAGAGATAGGTAAAACGTATAATACCAAAAACCTAAGGCTTGCCTATATTCCAAGGGTCACAATTAAATTTCATTAGTTTGAAAATTTTCAAAAATCTGGCAAAACTGTCTTTTCAACACCCTATATTGACCTATCGTTTCATTTTTTGCTCAACGCCTAACCTTTCCCATCACGGGATTCCGCCATGTGCACGACCACGATCCACTACCCCTTTCTCCTTCCCTATCTATTCCACTTCACTTCACTACGTGCCCCGCTGCCTCTCGAGCCCCGCGTATCACCACTCGGTCACTCTTCGCGGTCGGCCCTCCTCATGGTTGATTCCACCACTCGGTCACCCTTCGTGGTTGGCCCCCATTATGGTCGGTCTCACCGCTCGGTCACCCTTCGTGGTCAGCCTCCCTCATGGTCAGCCTCACTACTCGGTCACCCTTCGCGGTCGGCCCTTTTCATGGTCGGTTCCACCATTTAGTCACTATTCGCATTCGGCCCTCCTCGTGGTCGACCCCATCACTCAGTCACCGGGTGGAGGGGCCGACCGTGAGGATGGATGAGAACGAAAGGTGACCGCGTGGTAGGGCCGACCACGAGGAGGGCCAAACGTGAAAGGTGACCGAGTGGTAGAACCGACCATGAGGAGGGCCGACCGCAAAGGGTGACCGAACGGTGGGGCTGACCATGAGGGGGGCCGATCGCGAAGGGTGACCGAGTGGTGGGGCCGACCATGAGGGGGGCCAACCGCGAAGGGTGACCGAGTGGTGGAATCGACCATGAGGAGGGCTGACCGGAAAGGGTGACTGAGTGGTGGTGCGGGGGGCTCGAGGGGTGACGGGGCACGTAGTGAAGTGAAGTGGAATAGACAGGAAGGAAAGGCGTGGATGACATTACCGTGATGAAATCCCGTGATGGGGAAGGTTAGGCATTGAGCAAGAAATAAAGCGATAGGTTAATATAGGGTGTTGAAAAGACAGTTTTGGCGGATTTTTGAAAATTTTCAAACAGACGAAATTTAATTGTGACCCTTGAAAAATAGGCAAATCTTGGGCTTTTGGTATTATACGTTTTACCTATCTCTTTGCAAAAAACCAAAACATCCCAAAAATAAACTCGTTCGTTGCCAGTGATACACCCCTGCAACACTTTTGTGAACTTTCTTGTGCCCGCATCCGAAGCCATTCGCAGACACACAAGAGAGATAGCCCAAAAGGAAGCAACAACCGCTAGGGTTGATCCGTTAGGCGACTACGATGCGATGGATTTCGTGGAGCAGTATCATACGTAGCGTAGGGAATGAGGGGTAGTCGATGAGGCGGTGCAGGCTCGTCCAAGGATGATAATTGCAGCCGCGAAACCTATTAGCTAGGTGGAGCCGAACCACTGGCACACCAAATCGGACAGATCTACACTTACGGAGTTGGAGTTGGAGGGAATAAGGAGGAAGTACCAGATTCCCTCGGAGATAGGGTTAAGATTGCCCACATCCAAGGAAAGGGCGTCGGATGTGTGGCCGGTGAGTTCAGCTTGTACGAGGAGGTTTTGCGAGGGGGTTTGAGGCTACCTCTCCCCTAAGTGGTAGTGGATGTGTTGAACAAGTTAGAGGCGGTGCCAGGGCAGCTGATGCTGAACGCCTGGAAGATAGTGGTGGCCTACGCGAGTGCTTGGCTGCATGCGACCGGAGGAACGGCAATGACAGTAGAGGAGTTCTTCTCCTGTTACAAGGCTTCCGGTCTGCAAGAAACTTGGGTGACTCTGCAAGTAGTAGCGGGGCGAGGGCTAGTGGCGGGTCTTCCATATTAGGTGAAGGGGTGGAAACCGAGATGGTTCTTTGTGACGGTGAAATTTGGGGTGCATATTAACGTGGAAGGTCCCCACCAAATCACCAAGCCGGTTAGGCAGGCGTCAAGACCGAGTGAAGAGGGTGAGGGAATGGAGGGAAGAGAAGAGGGGTGAGGTTGGACGAGCTGGTCCTTCCTTCAACGTTGTTTGCCCTGAACTTGGGGCCGCAACCGTTAGGGGAGGACCCAGCAAGGGAGGAGCTAGAGGCACAGAGGAAGGCGGAGGAGGAGGAGGAGAGGAGATTGTTCGCCTGAGCGGACAAGTATAAAGAGGCAAATTTGGGTTCTACTCCAAAATTGGTAATGAGGGAGAGGATTTGACCTCGCCCTAAGCCTTTAGGGAACAAGAACCTGACTGAGTTTGGCAAATTGCCACAACCCATAGACCCACTGAAGGAGAGGGGCAGACGAGAGGTGGATGTGGGATTGAAGAGGTCGAAGAAGAGGAGGGTTGCCACTGAGGGGGCTAAAGATGCGCCCGGTTTGAAGAAAATGAGGGTTGGTGGAGAGGACACCCCCATGGCAGAGAAGGCAGATGAGAAGGGGGTGGGGGCTACTCCAGAAGAAGTGGTTGTCCCAGAGGCACAAGGGGACGAAGGTCAAGGGGCCCAAGTGGAAAAAGAACACATGAGTGCCATGGGCCCTAAGATCCAAGTGGAAAGTGGGTCGGCTGGCCCTAAGGAGGGGATGGAGCAGCAGCCCAAGGGGGGTCCTGCGCCCCAAGGAGAGAGAGAGGTGGTCAAGTTAAAGACTGCAATCTACCATGCTCCAGCAGTGTTTAGGCGACTGGAGGGAGAAGGAGGCCCAGCCAGGACAGCTACATATCGTCTTTTGGGGGTAGTGAAAGACGCAGTCGTGCGCTTAATGGCGAGTTTCATTGAGGCTGAGCTGCTAAGGGGGTTGTGCTCTGCCCAAATGGAGGCGACCACCTTAGCAGGGGCCCTATTGAACAAGGCGGCGGTTGCAAGAGGCGAAGTGAGGCCACTGAAGGCAAAGTTGGGGGAGGTGGAGCCCCAACTTGAAAATTTGAAGAAGGAGAGCGCAGGCTGGAGGAAGACCGCGCGGAGTGTGTGTGTCAGGGGGTTGGAAGAGGCCAAGAAGGCGAAGAAAATGGAGGTGTTGGCGGTGGTGTAGGGCAATGTTGCTGACCGTGCCCATGTTGAGTTGCCATGACCAAGTTATTATCTTTGACCTTGCGGCAATGTTGCCGACTGTGCCCATGCTAAGGTGGTGTCGCTCAAGTTCCAACTGGTTGGCGAGCAGAAGAAGCTGGAAGAGGCGCAGAAGGCCTGCACCGTCGCTAACGAATGGTGGGATGAGGCGATGACTTGTAACGAGGATCTGCGTGCCCAGTCGATCAAAGAAAAAGAAGAAACAGATCTGAAGATCGCTGGGTTGGAAAAAGGAGTTAGCGACAAAGCGCGCCAAGTCGGATAAGGCCTTGGAGAAAGAAAGGGCTAAACTGGCATCTGAGAAGGCGGCGTACTCCAACCTATGTGTTGCAACGGTTGAGCAGTTGAAGAGGTCCGCCAACTTCTAGATGGCCATTGATGCCGCGATCGCCAGTAACTTGGCAAGAGAGGGGTCTAGGGAGGCTGCCGGAGCCGTCGGGGAGGCGACAGGCGAGTGAAGAAGAAGTGATCCAGAGCTTCCAGCGGTCGGATTTCTACAAACATGAGATGGCTGAGTTCTGAGATAGCGGCTGGAAGACTTTCAAGCGCAAAGTAGAAGAGCTGTTCCCAGACTTGGACTTCAGCAATGTAAAGATAGACGAAGACGACGTGGCCTAGACGCTCCTAGACGAGGGCGTGGACGAAAATGAACTTGTCTCAAGTGAAGATGAGTGACCGATGTGAACAAAATTGTAAATAAAATTTTGGTTTTTGTTGTTTTTATTTTGTTGTTTTGTTGTTGTTGTTGTTGTTGTGTTTTTTTTTTTTTTTTTTTTTTTTTTTTGGAATTTCTGTAGTAAACTTATGTATAAGTTGTGAATAAATGAAATTATGAGTTATGTGTTTTTTTGTTTTATACTAGTGTGTTTATTTTTTGTGGATCTACAAAGAATGAGAATGGTTACTCATGTAAGGCTTGTGCAAAAATCATAGTGAAAATTGAGAAGTAAGGAGCCAATCTATCTTGTGAGAAAATTATGATGCAAAGAATGTTAACAATAAGAATGTTGAAATGTAAAGGTCATAACATGTGAGAGTCTTGAGATGTTAAATGGTTGGCAAATGAAGGTTAAAAAATGTAAAGAACGTTAAGAGGTGTAAGCATGGACCTGGAATTTGACCAAGTATGGCAACTATGCTATAAACATGAAGTTGTAAGGATGCTTGAGCCATAACTAACTCAGCTTGGCTGAGCCCTTTGTGCTCAGTCGGGCTGGGGTTTTAAGTAACTCAGTCTGGCTGAGCCCTTCGTGCTCAGTTAGGCTGAGGGTTTAAGTAACTCAGTCTGGCTGAGCCCTTTATGCTCAGTCTGGCTGAGGTTTTAAGAAACTCACCGGGCCGAGGCCTTTTAATAGTCTGGCCGAAAATGCCAAACAAGATGTTATTGAAATACCACGCAGATAAATGAGATACAAGATTTAAAGCGTAGCCCATTGATCACAAATTTATACTATACGAGAGAAAGACAAAAACATCCAAGTGCGTAGATTGTCAAAAAGAACATACAACAATTGATCAATACAAAAATACAGCTTTTATTGAAAATAACGCTTTAAATGCTCGGCGTTCCATGGATGGCGGAGGTCTCGGCCTTCCATATCCTGAAGTCGGTAAGTACCCGGACGAGGTCTGGCTTTAACGATGTAAGGTCCCTCCCTTGCCTTGACTTGCCCTCAGCCGGATTTTTGGTGGCAAGAGTTGCTTCCCGCAAAACAAGGTCCCCAATGGAGAACTCCCTCGGGCGGACTTTGCGGTTGTAGTGTGTTTTCATTTTTTGTTGGTATGAGGCCCGTCTGAAAGCAGTGGTCTCTCGGAGCTCTTCAATTAGGTCCAGTCCGCCGATCTGACTCTTGATTAGTTCCGGATTCGGGTGCAGAACTCTTGGGGTGGGCAGACCGATTTCCACTGGGATGACCGCCTCAGCGTCGTATGTTAAGCGAAAGGGGTCTCCCTAGTGGGAGTTCGGGTGGTAGTGCGGTTGGCCCAGAGTACGTTTGGTAATTCCTCAACCTAGAGTCCCTTAGCAGCTTCCAACTTAGTTTTGATGATCTTTAGAAGAGAACGATTGGTGACCTCAACTTGGCCATTGGCTTGGGGATGGCTCGGGGAAGAGAAGCATGGCTGGATTTGAAGCTCTGTGCAGAACTTTCTGAACTTAGCATTGTCGAATTGTTTGTCGTTGTCGGAGACGATGGCTTGATGAATGCCAAATCAGCACACGATCGACTGCCAGATGAATCTGGTGGTGTTCTGCTCGGTGATTGTGGCAAGGGGTTCCGCCTCTACCCATTTAGTGAAGTAATCAATGGCGACAATTGCGAATTTGGTTTGGCCTCGGCCGGTGGGCAATGGGCCAACTAAGTCGATCCCCCATTTAGCGAACGGGTAAGGACTGTAGAGCGTGATTAGTTCTGTCGGAGGAGTGTGAGGGATGTTGGCAAAGCGTTGGCACTTATCACATTTAAGCACGAACTCAGTGGCATCTTGATTGAGAGTAGGCCAGAAGTAACCGGTGCGAAGTATTTTGTGGACTAGTGACCTGACCCCCGAATGATTACCACATATACCCTCATGGACCTCCCTCATCACGTAGGTCGCTTGAGCAGGATTGAGGCATCGCAGGTATGGGCGTGAAAAGGCACGTTTGTACAAAAGGCCGTTGATGAGAATGTAGTTGGATGACCGAGCCCTGACTTTGGCGGCCTGTTGTTTGTCGTCTGGCAGTTCTCCCTTTGTCAAAAATAGAAAGATGTCGGCCGCCAAAAGTAACTGGTGCGAAGTATTTTGTGGGCTAGTGACCTGGCCCCCGAATGATTCCCCCGAATGATTACCACATATACCCTCGTGGACCTCCCTCATCACGTAGGTCGCTTGTGCAGGATTGAAGCATCACAGGTATGAGCATGAAAAGCCACATTTGTACAAGAGGCCGTTGATGAGAATGTAGTTGGATGACCGAGCCCTGACTTTGGCGGCCTGCTGTTTGTCGTCTGGCAGTTCTCCCTTTGTCAAAAATAGAAAGATGTCGGCCGCCCATGGAATAGGTTCGCTTTGGAGGAAGTGGACTTAGTGCTAGTTGGAGGAAATAGCAGGGTGGGCCAAGTACTCGAGGCGGACACCATGGCTGAGATCGGACTAGTCTGCTGAAGCTAATTGAGCCATTTCATCTGCCTTGGAGTTTTTCGCCCGGGGGATGTGCTTGATATGGAAAGTACTAAAGAGACAGGCAAGGGAGAGTGCAATATCCCTGTAAGCCCGTATTCTGTCCTCCTTGGCATCGAACTCCCCCGTAATTTGTCCGACAATAAGCTGGGAATCGCCGAACACTCGGATATGGCTGATACCAATGTCTCTGGCTAGACAGAGGCCTGCTACCAATGCCTCATATTCGGCCTCATAATTGGTTGCGTCGAACAGAAAACAGAGAGCACACTTGAAATAACCACCCTCAGGGGCGGTGAGGATGAGACCAGCCCCGCTACCTTCTTTGCGGGATGATTTGTCGACGTTGAGGGTCCAAGAGTGGGGGTCCTCCGCCTCAGTCTGGGGTCACGGGGGTGGTAGAGCTGTGGTTGGAATGGGATTAGTAAATTCCAGGATAAAATCGGCAACAGCCTGCCCCTTGATTACCGTTCGAGGTCGGTAGGAGATGTCAAATTCGCTGAGCTCGACCGACCATTGCATGAGTTTATCGGACAACTCTGGTTATTGCATTGTTTTCTTCAAGGGTTGGTCAGTGAGGACCACTATGAATGGGCTTGGAAGTAAGGACGGAGTCGTCTTGAAGCGGTGACCAAGGCCAAGGACATCTTTTCTAGCAGTGGGTAGTTACTTACTGCGCCCGAGAGCTGGCTAATGTAATAAACTAGACGCTGTACTAAACCATCCTCCCTGATGAGGGTTGCATTGACTGCGGTGTTGGAGACGGCTAAATAGAGGAAAATGGGCTCACCCGCGAGGGCTTGGGAGAGTAAAAAGGAGTTGGCCATGCACTGCTTTAATTGTTGGAAAGCCTCTTCAGACTCGGTCGTCGAGTCAAAAGTTTGCCTAAGAATTTTGAAGAAGGGGAGGCACTTGTCCGTTGCACGGGAAATGAAGCGATTGAGGGCGACGACTCTGCCAGTGAGCCTCTGAACCTCCTTAACTATTCTGGGTGACTTCATTTCTATCAAGGCCTTGATCTTTTCGGGGTTAGCTTCGATGCCCTGCTGACTGACCATGAAGCCCAAAAGCTTTCCAGACCCTACGCCGAATGCGCATTTCTCCGGATTGAGCTTCATTTGATACTTTCGTAGGGTGTCAAAGGTTTTTCATGGTCGGCGGATAGTCGATGGAGAGTTTACTCTTGACTAGCATGTCATCGACGTATACTTCCATGTTTCTGCCTATCTGATGATGGAAAACGACGTTGACCAACCGTTGGTAAGTGGCTTCGGCATTCTTCAACCCAAATGGCATGACACGATAATAGTAGGTTCCCCGGTCGGTGATAAAGGAGGTGTGTTCCTGGTCAGAGGGGTGCATCAGAATTTGGTTATAACTAGAGAAAGCATCCATGAAGCTGAGCATTTGGTGTCCGACCGTGGCATCGACAAGTAGATCAATGCGAGGAAGGAGATAGCTATCTTTGGGGCAAGCTCGGTTGAGATCGGAGTAGTCGACACAGAGTCGCCACTTACCATTGTTTTTACGGACTAGGACCACATTTGACAGCCATCTGGGGTGATCCACGTTTTAAATGAACTGTGCCACAAGGAGCTTGTCTACTTTAGAAGCAATTAGGGTATTGTGTTCCGGGTGAAAGATGCACTGCTTTTGGCGAAAAGGGCAGAAATGGGGCTCAATGCTGAGGCGATGAGTGATGAAGGATGGATTAATGCCCGGCATGTCGAAGTGGGTCTAATCAAACACATCTCTGTGTTCAGTCAAGAGGGCCATAAGATCGGCCTCAGCTTGTGGTGATAGCTGGCTGCCGATCTTGGCCGTTTTTGTCGAGTTGGTGGGTAGGGTCGATAGGGACCTCAACAAGCTCTTCCACCGGTTCCCCTCTGACTAGCTCGTCTTCGTCTCTGACGTCAAGTCCTTCAATGATCAAAGCCTCCTTGAGCTTGACCTTTTTGAGTGAAGCCACGTAACATTCTCTGGCCACGATCTGCTCTCCCCTCACCGTGTCGACACCCAGGTCGGTGGGGAACTTGACGGCAAGATAAAAAGTAGATGTCACAGCTCAGAAGGCATTCAGGGCGGTGCGGCCGAGGATAATGTTGTAAGCAGAGGGACAGTCGATGACGAGGAAGGTGAGCAACTTTGTGGTCTACCGCGGGTATTCTCCAATTGTGATGGGAAGATTGATGGAGCCAATGGAGGTCACCTGATCTCCGATAAAGCCTACCAGTGGGGTTTGGAAAGGGGACAGGCTTTCTTCCCCAACCTTGAGTTGCCGAAAGACATTGAGAAAGATGATGTCTGAAGAACTGTCGTTGTCGACGAGGACCCATTGTAGACATCCCATTTTTGACCGACCCTAAGAATCAGACGTCATCGATTGAGCGCTCGGTGATTGCGCATGTTGTGCTCGTTCTGAGGTTTCAGAGTTTCGGTTGAGGTCCTTACCCCCGGACCTCAGGACCCTTTTATTGCTTTGTCTCAGTTTGTGGACCAGGTCTTGCTTTCTCTTCCCGGAGGGAGAGAGAGGTCTTGTAGACCATCTCTCAGTGACCGTAGGCTATTTTTCGTGGTCGCAGACCACTATTCCCATTTGGAAACCAGTTTCCGGTTGTTAGAGCCGTCGGCCGTGCGCCTCGGTTCGGGACCGCTTAACATTCTCCGTTTGGCACGGTTTTTGACGCACACCTTGTTTCCTCTGTCTAGAGGGACACTGCGGCCCGGGAGACCACCTTTGTGGTGGCACGCCACATTTGGTGCTTAACGGCCTGTTTTCGGGGCACCCAGCTGCGCGTTTCGCCCCCCCGAAGCCTCGTTTTGCATCGGTGTTGGTTCATTTTTGGCATGAACCTTGTTTTGATTATTTGAGAGGTGGTAGAAGGGTGGGAGACCACCTTTTCTCCTTGGAGACCACTTTTCTCCGCCAGCCGATTTTTTTGTCGGGAAACCGGTCTCCTTGATCTTTGGGCCACATTTACTGGTCTCCCACCACACCACGAGCTTTCTTTTAGTGTGGAGACCACCAATTACCCCTGGAGACCACTTTTTTTATTTTTTTTATTTTTTTTATGAGAGACCACTTAGGGTGGTCGGCTGACCACTAAAAGTAGTTGGCCGACCACATTTTCTAGTCGGCCCCTTTCCTCCTGTTTTGTCTGTTTGAGTGGGTGCCAGCTGGAAGACACAGACTGTATCCTCCATACACGTGTATGGAGGATCTTGAGCCTTGTTTTTTAGCTTCTTGGAGAAGCTTTGGCTTTGAAACTCTATAAGAGAGGCCCCCAATTTCCTTATACCAGGTTCTGAATTTTGGCTAAGGCAAAAACATATCTCTCTCTTTGTCTCTACATTTTGGGTCCAAAGGTGCATTGTTTTTGACCCTTTTACACTACACCTCTTAGCCATACACTTCCACCATTGATTTGAGGTTCTTGGAGGTTGTTCTTAGAGGTTAAAGAGCTGGTTTTTGTTCCCAAAGTTTGCTGGTTTTGCTGAGCTTCAAGGGTAATCACTTTTCCCTCTTTTGAGCATTATTTTGATCCTTCTCTTAGCCTCATTTGCATGCTTATTTGAGCTTTGTTGTCAACTGAAAAAAGGTTCATATTTAAGTGATTTTCATGTTTGTTTAAGTCTCTTTTGGTGTTGGGGGTCATCTACTCTCTTGTATGCTCTATTTAGCTTTGTTTTGTGCCATGCCATAAGGCATTTGAGGTAGTCTTTGCTTGGCCTTCCTACCACTGAAATCCAGTGGATTTTTAGTGGTGAGAATGTGTTTTTGAGGGCCAAAATTAGAGAGGGGTGACCCTCTCTCTTGTTGTCTTGTTTACTAGCATTTTTGGCCTATCAAAGGAACATATGTTTATACCATTTGGAGGCCTAGTTCAGGCACTTTTTGGTGACTTCTAGGACCTGCCTAGGCTCTGACCATGGCCGGTTTGGTCCCCTTTTGCTTGCTTCTTGCATGTGTAGAGTAATCCATTTCATGGCTTATCAAAGGAGCATGTCATTCTTGCATGTATTGGTCTTGTTTCAGAGGGTTTTTGGCCATCATTTGGCATGCCATGACTTTGTTTTTGGCTGGTTTGGTAGCCTCTCATAAGCTTCACATGCTTGTAGTGTAAATCATGTTCACTAGCTTATAATGCATGTTGTTTTGGCCCTCTATGCTAGCATATTTTGGCCATGCTCCAAATTGATTTTGTTCATATTTTGGGCTGCCTTAGCTCTGTTTTGAGGTCCCTTGGTTGAATGATGCTTGCCATGTATGGTTGTAGTGTAATAGCCTTGCTTAGCCTTGAGTTTTGAATCCCCTTGCGTGCTTAACGTGAGCTATTTACATGTTTTGGCATCATTGAGCATGATATTTTAGAGCTTATAGGGGTGCTACACTTCCATATTTTCCATGCTTTAAGTGCTCTTTAGAGTTGTGCATTTATGCCCTATTTGCGAGTCATTGCATGAGCTTCACTTTTGTGCCTTTCAAACCATCATCCCAACCCATTTTGCTTCTATTTTGGACCTGCATAGGGTCTTTTTGGGGTTGGTTTCATTATTTGAGCATCGCTTTGCATACCTATAGTGTAATGCACTTCACTAGTTTCAATGCTTGAGCCATTCAACATGCGTTGTGTGAGTTGTTTGCATGATTCGGAGCCATTTTGTATATCATTTCAGAGCTGGGACATGTGTCATTGTATGCCATATTTCATCCTTTCAATGCTTTTTGTAGAGTTGCATTTTGTGCCCTTGGGCTTAGGTCCTTGCATTGAGTATGCTAGCATGAGTTTTGGAGTCTTGTTTTCATCATGTATGGCCACTGATTTGGGTGTGGCTGAGGCCCAGTCATTTTGGTTTAAGTCCATTTTTGCATTGAGTATGCCATTGTATTCCATAGCATTGAGTATGCCACATTGTCGCATGATTGATCATTGCATTGTGCATGCCTTGTTCATCTCATTGTGTATGTTAGTTCTTAGGTGCATTGAGTATGCCATTGTTAGTTCATAGCATTGTGTATGCTAGTTGTATGTTTGCACGGCATCTTTTGCATGTTTACATCACTTAGTTGCATAGCATTTAGGTTGCATACTTAAAGTCGCATTGTGCATGCCATTGTTTGTTGCATTGTGTTCAGAATAGGAGTTAGTCCGAACATGGGAAACGAGGGACATTTTGTACTCAAAGTGACGAAACGTGCCTCGATTCCCGGTCGCCGACGCTCTTGACTACCCATGACGGAGTTGTTGGCTTTAGGTGCTTGTATGTGCATTCATTTCACATTGAGTCGTGCAATTCGACTCCTCGGCCATCATGCATCGAGATGCGCGACCGGTGGCTCGAGGATCGAGACCTACCCTCCTTTGAGCTTGTACAATGATTGGGAGAGTGATCGTGCACACATATGTTGAAAATACCTTGCCATGCCTCTCTCTTGCTCCTTGTTACAGAAAACCAGAAACCAGAGGCAGAAACTGGTCGGCCGACCAGCTTTTCTGGCAGGCCGACCACCCCTTTTGGTTTCTTCCACAAAAGGTGGTCAGCAAGTGGTCTCCAAGGCCAATAGCTGGTCGGCAGCCTTCCCACAGATTCCTAGGATGGAGTTTCAGCCTTCTGGAGCCTTGTGCAGTGTTCTGAGGTCAATTGCAAACAAAGGCAAGTCGGGCCGTCGCGAGGGATTTCTGAACAAGGCGACTCGAGCATGCATACATCCTTTATCATTCAAGGCAGAGCTGAGGCAGTCCACATTCATGTAGTTTGCATGCTAGTTTAATTGCATACTTAGTTAGTTTGTTAATTAATTAGAGTTGTGTAATAATTAGCTATAATTTATTATTCATTTTGGTTGTGTAATAACTAGTTTAATTGGATTAGCTTAGATAGCTGGTTCTGTATTATTTATTAGGACCCTCTTCCGAGAGGGCAATGTTTTAAATAAGTGTGCGTGTGTGTGATGCTTGTCTTCCAACCCCACGTCTTTCTCCCTTTTATTTACCAGCTTACGATGGTTAGTTTTAGGGCATGTTTCAATTAGCATCCTTATGCTCGCATGTTTGCATTCATTCATCTGTTTCGCATGCACCGGCCTCGGTGCATGTAGACGTCCCCGAACGCTCCGGGGGGATGAACCCCCGTTCTGTTCGTTTGTGGGTCTACTACAGTTCGGACTCGAATTGTCACGGTTCTAAATCTGAACCAAAGAGTCTAACTCTGGCAAATCGTTTTGAGAAAAAACAGATTTTGAAAAGAAGTGCCAAACATGGACTGCTTTGCCAGATACAGAGTCGCCACCTAAATATTTTTTTAAAATGGAAAATTTAGGAAACCCTGACTCGGTGCCGAAGGCCACGTGTCCGTCATCACCAAATTTTTCTTGGCTCCAGAGCTTGGGTACGATCGGGGAAGGTCAGCTATGAGCACCCCCTCTCACCCGGTCCGAAGACCGGCCTCTACTAACCGTGATATCCGATTTTGAAAACATTATGCATTCTTATTCCGGTTATTAGCCTAGAATTACTATGTTATGCGCAAAGCAAACAAGTATAGACTGGATTGCCTAATTTGGAAACAAGCATTGCATATCCGTTTGTTTTGAAAAGTGCTTCGGAATTTGCTACTCGCAAGTAGGCTAAAACACGGATTTCAACGAGTTTTTCCAACCCAAACAATCCAACCTTCACCCACAGGCATTCAAGCAGTTATATCACATAAGCAGCTAGCCTCATGGTAATTATGCTGTTATGGCAACATTCACACGCATGCGATATGCTAAAGCGTAAAAACTCACCTAGTACTCCAAGCCAAAACAGAAACTAGTTAGTAATCATATGCATGATCCTAGTTCATGTTTAAATGGCTAATGCAACGCAAGCAAAGATGCAATCTAGACAGGCTCGGCAATCCTAAGCATGGCATGTGAAATGCTACAACTATCACGTATTCAATTTGGAATTGAAAGTACGATACAGTTTGTATGATGTGCCGAGCCCGGTGCATGTGAAACAGATGTATGGATGCACGCATGCATTGCATAAGGTATGCTAATTTTAAATATGCCCTAATCTACCATCATAAGCAGGTAAATAAAAGGGAAGAAAGACGTGGGGTTGGAAGACATACACACACTCATGCACACTTATTACAAATACGCCCTCACACGGAGGGACCAAAAGAATATACAGTCCCAAATAGTACAATCCAAATACAAAATAAATTATTACAAAACTTCTAATTAACAAATTAAAACAAATGTAAAAAAAGGGAAGGGGGCCTCAGCCCTGCTTCGGGATGCGTGGATGATGCATATTCGAGTCCGTCTTGCCCGGAAACCCGTAGTCATAGCACTATTGCCTCTGTTTTTACTGTCCTGCCTCTCCAAAGACTGCCAAAGCCCTGGAACATGTTCTTTGCACTCTGTAGAATATCATCGGCTGGAGAAAATGGCCACCGGCCTTGATAAACGCCCACCGGCTGCTCATGAGATCATCGGCCACACACTAATGGCCGGTCGGCATTATATATTGCCAGTCGGCAAACAATTCCTACAGAAGCTTTTGATAAAGAATGACAGACAGTGATTGCATGACATGGAGTTTTGAGCAAATGTATGCACGGACACACTCCTATCATGCAATGGACCCAGGAAGCATGACCTCGACCATCCAATTAATCGCGCATTTCCATGCATGATGGCCAAAGAGTCAAGTGTGCATTTTAATATCAAATGTAATGCACACAAAACATACAAGGGACCCAACCTCAATCATGGTTGATCAAGAGGCAAGGCAATGCACAACAATGCACATGCAACCTAAACATGCAAGCAAACATACAAACATGCAATGCAACTACATGGCACACACAATGCTAACAACATAACATGCACAACGCATTGAAACATGGCATACACAATGCATAATGGACTTACACCAACATGAGTGGACCTCAGCCACACTCACATGAGAGGCCATTAGATGGAAATGAGACAACTCGAAGTGCGTGCACACGTGCACGCAAACCGAGGACCGATCCTAAGGCACGAATGCCACTCTAACAAAGCATGGCAAGGCATGGAATATGGTATGCAAACATGCAAAAATCAGTAGCAATATGAGGGGAAAAACAGCCCCGAAACCCGGTAAAATGAAACCCGATGCACGGAATGACCTCGAAACATGAATTTTGGTACATGAAATGGCCTATGACTATACAATGCATACATAATTTGAACATGACATGAGAATACAGAAGAAAGGAAGCCCCGAGATAAGCATTTTTACAGTACAAAGCATGGTCAAACAGCAAGCAAAAGTAGGGCTAAAATGGCATACAAAAATGGCTCCGCAAAGGAGGTAATGAAGCAAGTGGTAGATGCAAAGCCCAAATAGAAAAAGACCCTTCTACAACACTGAAGAGGGACCAAAAATATGACTATTTATAGTAGATTACAAGCCCCAAATCAGTATACAAACATGCTCAAAATGCAATGCAAGATTAAGGCCACAAGGGGGCTATAACATGAAGTATACAAAAAATGCATCAAACAGCCAAATACCCTCAATGAAACATGACAAGGGGGTCAAAATATGACCCTTTTCAGTTCTTCTCAGGGTCAAAAAACAGAATTTCAATGAGCTAATGAATCATGCAAAAATGGGGACCAAAGAGGGGTACAATGGCAAGTGATATATGGAGGTCCCCAACAGTGTTGACCCCTTCTTCAATGTTGAAGAATGGCTCAAAATAAGCCTCTTTACAGTTTACATCGAAGCTCAAAAATACTTGTAAATAAGGCTAACCAATGAAGCTAAAAAATGCAAGTTTAAGGGAAATGGGTGTTTACCCTTGAAGAGCAGCAAACCAGCAGCCCTTGGTCCAAGTTTCTGAGCTTCTAACCTCTGCAAATGGCCTCCAAAGTGTTGGAATGGAGGATGGAGGTGTTGTGCTAGGTGTTGTAGGGAAAATGGTGCAAGAACAAAGGTGTTTGGAGGCTTGGATAAGATAGATATAGAGGGTGTGTGTATGTATATAAGATATATACCTCTTCTCTCTGGTTTTTTTTTTTTGCTCAAAACCACCAACCTCTAACAATGGAGGAGGAGAGCTCTTTATATAAGCAAAGGCAAAGGCTCCAAGCTTCTCTAAGAAGCTAAATGAAAGGGGCAAAGAGTGCAAATGGCTCAAGGCTTCTTGGAGAAGCTAAAACAACTGGCCAAGCTTCTCCAAGAAGCTTGGCCAAAGGGTTCAAGCTTTTAGAAGCAAAAGGGGGTCAAAGGCTCAAAAGGGTGCCAAAATGGCCACATATATGCATGAGGGGTCGGGTCTGTGCATCCCAGCTGGCACAGCTGGCATGCACCATGTTTGCAAGAGTAAAAAGGGTCAAATCGGCCAAGAAAAAGGGTCATCGGCCAAATAAATTGCCGGTCGGCACAATATATTGCCGACCTGCAATTTATACTGGCCGGTCGGATAAATAGAGTGCCAATGGTGGCCGATGAGGTCAAAAAAGTGCCGGTGGGTGTCCAGATTGAAGCTCCGGAAGTTAGCTTTCCAATAGCGCAAACCCTGCATTAAAATTCCTCCTATGGAAAAAGTTATGCTCTTTTTGGTGAAGCCGCGCAGATTCGATCCAACCGGACTGATCCCCTATTTCAACCAACCATATCTCCCTCACCCGGACTTGGATTTGAGAGATTCTTGAGTGCAAAATGAAGCCCCGGAAGTCTTCTTTTCAACGATGGTGGCCTCATAGCTCAACTCCAAGTGTATAGACAGATGAGCTTGATTTAGCGATGACCGCTCGTCTTTCTCCTACACGGATTCATGCTGAACTTCTCCCAAACTAGTTTTCTCCCCTCTTCTCCTCTTTTCTTCAACTTCAAACCCCTAAGTAAGGTGTTTTGAAAGATTTTTCAAAGATTTCATCTCTCTTTCATTCATCTCCACTTTGTCCTTGCTCGGTTTACCGAAAAGCGCAACATTTACCGAAATGCGAGCGTCGGAACATCGTGGGAATTTTATTTCAAAAATGTTTTGAAAGAGAGGGTTTTAAGGTCTAAAAACCATCCAAAATAATTTTGGTCCGCAATGGGGTGTGAAGTTGAGATTTGTCTCTCTCCTTGCCGAAGAAACCGGACCTTTGCCCTGCACATCTTTCTCCACCAAGAAAACCATCAGTAACGCCCAAGTCTTGAGGGCAGTCAAAAATGGGATGTCTACAGTTGCCCCTCTTTGACAGAACTCGGAAGTCATAACAATGACGTGAGTGAGTGTTAAAGCCCAGAGACGACCCATTTTTGACAAGGCCGAAGACTTGGACAAACAAACCAAAATATAGATAAATAAATGGTTGCGCCCACAGGCTGCCTACGTATCCCTTTGCAAGGAATCAAACCAGCGTAGTTTAGGGGCAGGATGCAAAGTGATGCACAATGCAAGTGCATAACTTATGATCATGCAAATGATGCTGTAATGAAGCAAATCACGCAATAGTTTTAAGCAAGCAAAAACCAAACTACATTACAATGCAGAAAGGATGTAAGAGAATTATTGCAATTCTCACTGCGAATACAGTGTGTATGTGTGATAGATACACAAAGCGAACGTGTGTGATTGATACACCAAACGAGCGTGTGTGATTGATACACAAAGTGAATGTGTGTGATTGATACACAAAGCAAGCGTGTGTGATTGATACACAAAGCACAAAGTGAGCGTGTGGGATTGATACACAAAGCACAAGGCGAGCGTGTGGGATTGATACACAAAGTGAGCATGTGATAGATACACTACATGAAGCAAAATGTGATAGATACAGTAGCTGAGTGCGTGATAGATACAGCAAGCGAGTGCGGTGAGCACAGTGTGATAAATACACAAAGGGTGAACACAAAGTGTGATAGATGCACTAAGTGAACAAGTGTGATGGATACACTAAAGGTGAACACAAAGTGTGATAGATGCATGTAGACACCCCATTTTTGACCGACCTTAAGACTCAGACGTCACCGATTGAGCACTCGGTGATGTTGTATATTGTGCCCGTTCAGAAGTCTCAGAGTCGCGGCCGTGCGCCCTGCCTCCGAACTCCCGAACTCTCTTCTGTGCCTTGCCTCGGTTTGCGAACCAGACTCAGTTTTCTCTGTTTTCTTTCCTGAGGGGAGGCAGAGGTCCCGTAGACCATCTCTCAGTGGCCGTGGGCTACATTTCGTGGCCGTAGGCTATTTTGCCCATTTCGGAGTTCCCAGTTTTCGGAGCCGTCAGGCCGTGTGCCTCGGTTCGGGACCACCCAACCATCTCCGACTCCTCCGGTTTTTGGCATGCATCTCATTTACTCCCTTTTGAGGGACACTGGGCTCTTAGATACCCACTTCGTAGCCAAACACCACTTTGCTTAATTGGTGGTTTTGACCCGAATCATGGTTTTGGCCCCGAGCATCTGCTTTGCATCGGTTTTGTTCATTTTGGCAGTACCTTTGTTTTATCATAAGGAAGGTCACTTTGGAGGGTGGGAGGCCAGCAATTGTCTCAAGAACTGTTATGCTCCTCCGGCCCTCCGCCCTGCTTTTTTCTCACTTCCAGGCTAATGTTGAACACCCTAGGGCCATTTTCTTCCAGCCAAAACCACATATTTGTGTTGTACACACATGGGAGGACCCTAAAAACACATGGCCGGCCAGTAATTCTTCTTTTTACTTTTGAGCCTCTCCTAAAAGTGGCTTGTTGTTTCTCCTGTTTTAGAGTTGCCAATTTCCAATCATAGGGTCTTGTTGTACACACATGGGAGGACACCAATCTTTGGTGGCCGGCCAGAAATTCTCAAATGACCATTTTGCCCCTAGCCCGCCGGCCATGGGGGGTGGCCGGCCGGCCACCTGCAGTAAAAGTGCCTGGCCGGCCATGCTCCTTGGAATCTGTGCTATACAGCCATACAACTGTTTTTTCCAAAAAATATCTGATCCGGGGGATCCTTTTGGAGGGAAATAAGAGCTCATTTCCCTCCTCTTTGCTAAGGATTCCTCTCTCCCTCTATTGTCTACATTGGTGTCCTCCCAACTCAAGAGAAGAGATTACAAGCATTGGTTGGAGCATATACATACATACAACTTCATTTCCTTCAAGTTTTGTTGCCATTTCTTCATCATCTTCAAGCTCTACCCTCACCACTCCATTCCAGCAGCAAGGAGAGGCTTTCCAGCAGCTAAGAGGCAACAAATTTGGTCCAAGAAGCAACCAAAGTCTTGATCTTCAAGGGTAAGTCCACTTCACCCTCTTTTGAGCTCATTTTTGCCTCATTTCCTTAGCCTATTTTCTTACTGTTTTGGGCTCTGACCCTAACTGAAACTAGGCCTATTTTGAGCTATTCTTCATGTTTGTTTAAGGGCTCAACCCTGTTTGAGCCCTCCATTTGGTACTTGCTTCAATACCATCTTGTATGCCTTTATTTTGCATGAAATTTCTAGCCTATGTGTGATCTGTTTTTGAGAATAATGTAAACTGTAAGAGGGCCTATTTTGATCCCCTCTTCAACATTGAAGAAGGTCTCAACCCTGTTTGGGTCCTCTATCTTGCACTTGCTTCATAATCTCTCCTATTTACCGTAAGTTTGCATGATTTGTTTGGCATATATGAAAATTGTTTTGGAGTATTTCATGAACTGTGAATAAGCTTATTTTGTGTCCCTATACAACATTTTAGAAGGGATCAACCTTGTTGGGGGTCTCCATGTTATACTTGTCATTATACCCCTCTTTGGCCCCCATTTTTGCATGCTTTTTTAAGCTTATCTAGCTTCTGTTTTCGGCCATCATCAGAACTGGAAAGAGTCATATTTTGATCTTCTTGACATATTTCATTAAGGGTCTTTTCTGGTTTGATGAATGTTTGGGGTACCTCATGTTGTAGCCTTATGTATCCTAGTTCTTACATGACATTTTTAGCATGTTTTCATACTGAGTTTGGGGATGTCATCTACTTTAAATGTTCATATTTTTAGTCCCTCATCAGTGTTGTAGAAGGGTACTTTTCCATTTGGGCATCGCATGTATCACTTGCTTCATAACCCCTCTTGCGGAGCCATTTTTGCATACTTGCCTAATCCTATGTGTGCTTTCTGTTTAGCCCTTTTTATGACTGAAAAATGCTTGTCTTGGGGCTGCCTTGCTACTGTATTTTCATTCCATGTCTATATTGTGCATGTTTGGTATAGCTATAGGCCATTTCGGGTGCCTAAATTCATGTTTCGGGGCCATTTCATGCATCGGGTGTACTTTCGCCATCTTTCGGGACTGTTTTCCCCCATATTTCAGTGCTGAAATTCCATTGGCATGTTTGCATATCATTTTCTGTGTCATTTCATGCCTTAGGGCCATTGTCTCGGTTTGCGTGCCCGTGTGCACGCATTTCGAGGCACTTCTTTTTATCCGACGGCCTCTTATGTGAGTGTGGCTGAGGCTCACTCATGTTAGTATAAGTCCATTTTGCATTGTTTATGTCATTTTAGCATCATTGCATTCCGTATACCATTGCCTCAGTTTGCGTGCCCGTGTGCACGCATTTCGAGGCACTTCATTTTCATCTCCCGGCCTCCTGTGTGAGTGTGGCTGAGGCTCTCTCATGTTGGTGTAAGCCCATTTTGCATCGCACATCTCATTTTAGTCCTATTGCATTCCGTATGCCATTTTCTCGGTTTGCGTGCCCGTGGGCACGCATTTCGAGACATCTCATTTTAGTCTCATTGTATATCATATTTCAGGCCGTTTCATGCCTTTATGTCATTGCCTCAGTTTGCGTGTCCGTGTGCACGCATTTCGAGGCACTTCACTTTTATCCGACGGCCTCTTATGTGAGTGTGGCTGAGGTCCACTCATGTTAGTGTAAGTCCAATTGCATTGCGTATGCCATTTTATGCCTTAGGACCATTTCCTCGGTTTATGCGTCTGCAGCACGCATTCCGAGACATCTCATTTTCATAGCATTGTGTATGTTAGGATTGCATATTAGCTACATTTCATGCATATCATGCATATTGCATCATGTTCGGGATAGGAGTTAGTCGCACGGAAGCGAGGCACATTTCACGCCGAGAATGTGAGCGGGTCTCAATTCCCAAGTCACCGACACTCCGGATTACCTATGATGGAGTTAGGTTTTGTTGTAGCATTCATACGTATTCATCCTATATTGAGTTGTGCAATCCGATTCCTCGGCCATCATGCATTGAGATGCGTGATTGGTGGCACGAGGATCGAGGCATGCATATATTTGTGAAATACATTGCTATGCCCCTTTCCTGCTCTCTGTTGCAGCAAAAATGAAGCATCAGCAACTTTTCGGAGTCTGGCACGCATTTCGAGAAACATTGCAAACAGAGGCTAATCGGGGCATCGCCGTGGATTTCCGCGCAAAGCAGCCCAAACATGCATCATATCATTATCCGGAGCGGAGTCAAGGCAGCCCCCTGGCTTGCATGCCAGTTTACAGCTTTCTTATTTAATTCGTTAATTAATTAGGATTTTTGTATATTATTCGGACTGTAATATTCTTTTATTCGGACTGTATTATTTATTCGGACCCTCTGCGCGAGGGCATAATTGTAATAAGTGTGGGTGAGTGTGATGTATGTCTTCCAACCCCACGTCTTTCTTCCCTTTTATTTACCCGCTTATGATGGTTAGCTATAGGGCATATTTCAATTAGCATACAGTATGACAGCATGTTTGCATCATTCATCTGTCTTGCACGCACCGGGCTCGGCGCATCATACAAACTGCATTTGTGTTTCAATTCCAAATTGAGTACTTGATAGCTGTAGCATTTCATATGCCATGTTTAGAATAGCCGAGCCTGCTATAGTTTACATCTTTGCATGTGTTGCATTAGGCATTTCTGTATACTTAGGATCATGCATGATTTCTAATGTAGTTTCTGTTTTGGCTTGGAGTACTCGGTGAGTTTTATGCTTTAGCATCCTTGCATGCGTGTGAGTGACTGCCATGATAGCATGCTTACCATGAGGCTATGTGCTTATGTGATATAACTGCCTTGAATGCCTGTGGGTGGAGGCTGAGTTACTTGAATCGGGACAATTCATCAAATGTTTGTTTTAAGCCCACTAGACAGTGGCAAAACCATTGTTTCCTAAAGCCCACCCGAGGGTGGCAAATCTACGTCTTAGCCTACTTGCGGGTAGCACCATCAAACCATTTTCAAAACAAACAGACATGAAGTGTTTTGTTCCAATTTAGGCGGCTCAGTCTATACTTGTATGCTGTGCGCATCACGTAGTAACCTAGGCTAATAACCGGAATAAGGACTCACAATGTTTTCAAAAACATATATCATGGTTAGTAGAGGCCGGTCTTTGACCGGGCGAAGAATAACTCACAAGTGACCTTCCCCAATCGTACCCAAGTTCCCGAGCCGAGGCAACTTTGGTGATGACGGACACGTGGCCTTTGGCACCGAGTTAGGGTTTCCTAAATTTCCCATTTTAAAATATTTAGGTGGCGACTCTGTATCTGGCGAAGCAGTCCATGTTTGGCACTTCTTTCAAAAAATCTGTTTTCAAAACGATTTGCCAGATTTGGACTCTTCGGTTCAAGATTAAGAACCGTGACATTTGAGTCCTTCGAACTGTAGTGACCCAATATCGAACCAGAACGGGGGGGATTCGCACTCCCTTCTCCCCGGGATGCGTTCGGGGACGTCTACAGTTTCTGGCGACTCCGCTGGGGATTTAGAGAACTTGACTCCAACTCATGATATCTGGTTTTGATTATAATTGTGTGTTTCTTTGCATTGCATTTGCATTGGTGTGCCTAGGACACCGTGTTTGCCATCTGCTATTCCTGAGCAGTTTGCCGGAGGCTTGTCTTGTCAAGGCATGTCCATAAGGTGACGATTCACGGCTCTGCCAAGATGTAGAACACAAACCCCGGTTTTACCGGGGCACCCTTTTTGACCATTCGACCTAGTGCATATGCGGATCCATAGTGACCATTCCAAACTAGGACAGGTTGCTTACCCGTTTATAGGTTGTTTGAAGCCGCTGCGTGCGTAGTGAAACCCTAGTTCCTGACAAAATAGGATAGGGAAACCCTACCCCAACATAGGGGTGTTTTTGGCTCTCATTTATCTGCTATGTGCTTGTTAGAGTGCGTCTCTACAGGGAATGCATGCATCAGTTGAGTTTGGGCATCAGGCCTGCGGGCATCGGTCAATATCTGAGAATCAGTTGTCTGCGGATATCCGATTCAGTTTTGGTGAAACGGTGATACAGAACAAAGGATCGATTATTGAGGATGATGTATTTTCGGCTTATCAAGCTGCGTGTTGTATGCATCGTGTGTTGTGTGTATTTAATTTAATTTGTTATCTTTGCCGTTTTAGTTATTTATTTCCTTTTCGCTTTATTATCTTTTTGCTAGGGCAGTTTTTAGCACGATTGCTTCCGAACCACTAGATACCCCCCAAGCACTTTGGACACGAGGTCGCCGACTCAACCGATCCGAGGATCTAGTTGACGGACATCCAGTGTTCCACTTTCTACCCCCAGTTATCAGAAGAAGGCCGAGGAGGCGCAGTGTGTCGAAGCGAGGATTAACCGGACAGAGGTTGCTTTGACGAAGAAATGGAGTTGAAATTTACGTATCCGCCATAGAGGTACATTTACTGGTCATTCGGATGAAACCGCAGAATACATTAGGATGGAGGCGATGATGCCGGATGCATGAAAGCATGAAACAGATGCAAGATGATGCCATCCATGGCGGAATTTTCTAAACAACAAGCATGATCATGCCCCAAGAAAGTCGAATTGTCGCTAGGTACAGCAGCCAGAATCTGGCGTCTACCGCATCAGTTCCTCCTCCACCGGCCTCTACTACTCGCGAGGCATCTCTTGGTCGAATACCGCCAAATCCTCGTAATATCCTCCGAACACCGAATACCTTACCCAATGTCCGAACACTCAAGAGGACACAGTCTTCCAACGGGTAGCTCGCCCCACTTCCAGAATCGTCCAAGAATCTTACACCCATCCACCCGGACTCCCCATTTGAGTTCGATGTAGTTCATACAACTCAAACCGAGTAAGCCGAAAAGCTTTTCAAGAAATCGCAGGGGTGAAGGCCATCCTGCATCGAAGATGGGTACACCGATGTGGCCGTAACATTGCCGACAATTCAAGATGCCACAGATTGACCGCTTTTGATGGGTCCAGAGATCCCATGGTCCATCTTGGCTATTTTTCGACATCCTGCGGCCAATGGGCCTAACCGCACCTGAAACTCTCATTGTTTGGCGAACCTCGTCGAGTGGCGCTAACCGGTATGCAAAGTTGGATAATGATGAAGAGAAAGCGATGAGCTGGCCGAGGCCTCACAGTACAAGACATATAATACACAGATCGAGATTACAACGCGTGATCTCGAAACGACGAGGCAGGAACAAAAAGAGACCTTCTCTGATTTTGTAACTCGGTGGAGAGCAAAGGCATCGATGATGACCTTGAGGCCAACAGATAAAGATCAAATTCGGATGATTGTGCGCAATCTCCAACCAAGACTTATGCAGAAGATGATTGTAGTTCCCTTCCCTACCTTTGCAGATCTACACGATATGGGGGTACAAATCGAGGATGCGATGAAGCAAGGTTTGATCGACCAGGACTGAGAGCAGCCCCGAAGGACATTCAACCATAATAACATTGCAGGCCCGAGTGGCGCTGCCAACACAAGGACTTCGGAGGTCGGCATGGTCACCACCACTCCCCCTTCCCAACCAAGGCCCTGCTGCCACACCCTTTTCCAAGACCTCGGGAGCGAGAACCAAGCCCCGAGATACCAATCCAGAGGCCAAAGAACCTTCACTCCACTATACATGCCCTTGTCCAAGGCTCTTGGCGTTCTACTCAAAAAGGGGCATCTGAAACCCCTAGAGCCGAGGCCACTACCAAATCCACTCCCCCCTTCCCATAACCCAGCCAAGTACTGTGCGTACCACCAGCAGCATGGCCATGATACAGATCAATGTTACCGGCTGCGTCACGAGATTCAAGACCTCGTTGACAAAAATATTATTCTACCTCCCGAAAGACCCAACGTCACAACTAACCCACTCCCCGCACATAACCAAGATCTACCACCCAAAAGAGTCAACCTCATCCAAACCGGGGTCGTTTCCTATGATCCTAGCATCTATATTACTCCCTCTCACCTACCCAAGCCGGAGGTGATCCTTCCTGATTGCACTGACTTGTGCATGTTGGACACCTTCACAACCCAATCTGAACCAGAGGTGGTGACCTCCGAAGATGGAACGGGGCAGGTTTCAGAGGAGAGCAGAATTGGTGAGTCTGGGATGGAACAGCCTGGGAATCTAACGGGGAGAGCTTATGATCCAAGCGGATATATCTTATCACTGAGCCAGTCTGAGCTGAGGGTGAGGCTGCCAGAAAAAGCTGAATTGTGCATGATTCGGGGAGACGGACTTGAACAAGGGGCAGATGATCTGACAACGGTGGAAGACGACTTTGCCAACCTCCAGTTCTTCAACGACCAAGAAGCAGGTGATGCAACAATCAATTGGTTTGAATATGGGGAGTCGGCAGAGATTGCCGGATGGTTAGATGATCAGCCAGATGTTGTGGAAATTCAGCCAGAGCAAGGCGGCAAGGTGGGTATCAATGATGGCCGGAAGGGCCGAGAGTCAGATTGAATTGCCAGAGAGCGCCGGTACAAAGAATTTTGCTCGGGATCAAGATATTGTGAAAACCGAACAACAAACCCCACTAACACAGGAGGAGCAAGAGAAAAGGTGGGATTCTGAGAGAATCCGGAAAGCCAAGAACCATGAGGAGGTTGAAAGTGCTGCGAGCACAAGAGCAGGACATGCTGTGAGCGTGTGGGATGAAAGTACTGAGAGTACAAACTTGCCAGAACCAGATAGGTGTCTGTTGAATGCTAGCGGGATGTGGTGTGAAGACGATGACTTATGTCTTGCCCACACGGATGAAGATTGGGCAGGCGCCCAACCAGATGATACTTGGTACCTCGATGAGGTGGACCACATGACCAGGAGTGGGCGGTACTTCAAGCCCCCGCACCTCGACCAACCCGAAGCATCTGGGAAAGATAAAGAGGCCGAGAAACAAAGAGAGAAGCAAATTGAAGAAGAAGTCAGATCGAGATTAAAGAAGATACAAGGCACATCTCCATCTGGGACCGCTTATGGCTTCAAGGGTGCATGCAGTCATTCTATCTGCTATGGACAAGGCCAAACTCTCCATCGAAACTACGCCAGAGCAGCTGGTTGGGCTGGTTTTTCCGGGAGGAGGTTCCCCGGCATTAACCTTTTCAGACAAGGAATTGCCACCTGAGGGCGTGAATCATAACAAACCCCTCTACATCTCCGTGGAGTGTAGAGATAAGTGGATACCGGTGGTACTTGTTGATACCGGGTCTGCTATCAATGTCTGTCCAGTCAGAACAGCATATGCAATCGGGTTAAAACCCGCAGACTTCATACCAACCACTCAGGTGATTAGAGCTTATGATAACACCAGTAGGGAAGTGATGGGGACTGTCAAGGTTCAGACCCAGGTTGGTCCAAGACAACACAACATTGAATTTCATGTCTTGGACGTTCCCGCAACCTTCAACTTACTCTTGGGGCGGCCGTGGTTGCACCAAGTGAAGGCAGTCTCTTCCACTCTACACCAGATGTTGAAATACCCTTACGGGAAGGGGGTAGCTATTGTTTTTGGAAATTCATCCATCCATCTGCCGCCGGAAGTGTCTACACCAGTTTTGGAAATCGAGCATGGCACAGAGGATGTGTTCTTATCGGGATTCACTTTGGCAGAGGCCCGGGTAGTGCAGAATATTATGGCTGTGAATGAAGGTGTGTACGTCAGTGCTCAATCCGTCTACCTCATGAACAAGCTACAACATATTCCCGGGATGGGATTAGGAAGGAGCGGTAGAAAAGGAGTCGCTGCATTGGCCGAAGTGCCACACAACCCGCATACCTTTTGGGTCAAGGGTTATCGCCCACCAAAGAGGACTGGGTGTGCAAAGGAAAAGAAATGGCCGCAGAGCTGTGAGCGGCAGCCGAAGCCTTTTGACTTAATGCACAGGCCCATCCAGGGTACCCTGAACGGACGCTTCGTCCGGGAGGGGGAGGACTTTCCATTTTGTGGCTTCCTAGAGCCATGGTTAAACGCGGAGAAGAAGCGCGTACCAGGTTTCGAAATCTTCTTCGACCTGCAACTATCCGGGGATGACGTTGCCACAGAGCAGACAGACCCAACAACTGAGGTTGAGCAGAATAAGGCAGTGGATCCTGAGGGCACAGAGTTGGAAATGGGGGTAGCACTGGCATGTCTCCTCTCTGATCCTCCGATCGACCAAGAGTGCTTGGGGGATAACTTCGTGGTTTCCATGATTGGGGATGAAACGGCTGCGAGCCGACCAGCAGCTATCTTGGATGCATCAATCGCACCCTCTCTCACTTGGCAGTACGAGGAGGGATTTTTGTCCAGCAGCACCGGGTCAGGTAGTGAGCCGGAATCTGATTCCACCGAGTCCTGTGAGTCAATCGATTCCACTCGACCGAAGTCTGAGTCCTGTACTCTGGGATGTTAACCCGATGCCACAATCCTGCCCGTGTCGTTTTTTCCTTTTTCTTTTGAGTCTGTTGTAACCAATGAATTGGACGATTTGGATGTGCCTAATGAGAATGAACTATCTGTGGTATCCGAATACTTTTCTCGCCCTAATTTATTGCATCAATTCTGACTTTCAAAATTTTGATCAGAACGACGAGAACGAAGTACCTCCGATTTTACAACATTTAATCGAGCAAGAGCAAGAGAGATTTGTTAAACCACTAATGGATGAAATCATTACTGTGAACATTGGTCGAGGAGGACCCATGCCGGTCCAGATCGGGTCCACGTTGTCTTCGAGGAACGCGAGCGCTTAGTCGCTTATTAAAAGATTTCAAAGATGTTTTCGCGTGGTCCTATGAAGACATGCCCGAATCGATCCCGAGATTGTACAAAGATCGGATCCCCTTGACCCCGAGGCCCGACATCAAGCGAAACTCGTATGATCTCGCCCTGATTGGGCTCTTAAGATTAAGGAAGAGGTCACTAAGCAAATTGACGCAGCTTCTCGCCGTATCCGAATATCCGACTTGGTTGGCCAACAATGTTCCGTGTCAAGAAAGATGGCAGGATCCGTGTGTGTAGACTTCAGGATTTGAATGAGCTAGTCCGAATGACGACTTACCCTTACCGCACATCGATGAGTTGGTAGATTTCACAACAGGGCATGCATTGCTCTCATTCATGGATGGCTTCTCAGGAGACAACCAGATAGTGATGGCGCTGAAGATAGAGAAAAGATCAGATTCACTACCCCGGGGGACATATCGCTACCGGTAATGCCGCTTAGTTGAAGAACGCCAGCTACTTATCAACGGGCGACCACAATACTACATGATATGATCCACAAAGAGGTTGAGGTGTATGTGGACGACGTGATTGTCGTGTCCAAAGAAAGAGAGGCCACTACACCGCTTGCACAAGTTTTTTCAAAGGATCAGAATTCTGCCATGCTAAACCCTCGTAAATGTACATTTGGTGTTACAGGAAAATGTCGGGTTTCTGACACACAAAGGGCATCGAGGTCGACCTTCCAAAATCAAGGCCATCATAGAAATGCCACCACCAAGGACCAAAAGGAGGTGCGAGGCTTTCGGTAAAGTGCAATTCATAAGACGGGTTATTTCAAAATTAACCTTGACTTGTGAACCACTTTTTGGCCTCCTGAAGAAAGGAAAGAAGTTCCAATGGGACGGCCGATGTCAAGCTGCATTTGAACAGAACAAAGAATATCTACAGAACCCACCCGTTCTATCACCACCGTAACTGTGAAACCGTTGATTTTGTATCCACAAGAATCGAAACTACAATGGGCTGCATGCTTGCACAAGAATCGAAGATAAGGTAGAGAAAGCCATCTATTATTTGAGCAAAAGATGCCGGAGAATGAGACCCGATATACACCACCGAAAAGGCTTGCTTAGCTCGTATGGGCTACCAGAAGTCGGCACTACCGTTAGCTCACTGTAATGTTGGTTTCACGACTTGATCCCATCAAATATCTCTTCGAGAAACCTGCGCGTACAGGTAGGCTAGCTCGTTGGTTGCTGTTGCTCTCCGAATTTGATCTCACGTACGTGACACGCAAGTTAGTGAAAGGAAGAGCAAGGGCGAGTTCCTTGCCGACCACCCGGTTGAGGGGATGAAGCGGTCGAGTACCTATTCCTGATGAATCAATTTTGCATATCGACGAAGAAACTTGGATTTATGTACTTTGACGAGGCCAAATCAACATGGGTATGGGATAGGAGGTTGTTGATAGCACCTGACAATTTCAGATCCTCTAGCCTTCAAGCTCCAGCTCAAAGTCTCGAACAACGAAGGTATTATGAGGCGGCATCGCCGTCTAGAAGCGCTCGAACTAGGGGCAAGACGACTGGACGTTATTGGGGATTCGAACCTTGTTGTGTCTCAAGCTAAAGGAGACTGGAAAGTAAAGGAGGAAAAGATGATGATGTATCACCAAATGTTGGATTTGCTGATTCCTCGGTTTGAGAAGCTAAGTTTTACTCATCTACTAAGGGAAAACAACAGGTTCGCAGATTCTTTAGCAACTCTATCTTCTATAATAGACATCTGGTGTGGAGTCCGAATGCGTCCGGTCATCATTGACCAGAAATTTACACCTGCCTATGAGTCAATTGCAGCCATAGATGAAGTTTAGGACGAACACCCCTGGCATTACGACATCTGGAACGTCTTGGAGAAAGAAGCATACCCGCCAGGGGTAAATGCCAAAGACAAGAGGGCAATCAGAAGAATGGCGCTTCACCATCATCTCGGAGGTAAATCAGATAAACGGGGTCATCTGGGAATGCATAAACTGTGCGTTGATGCCGAAGAGTCAAAGCGTCTGATGGAAGCTATCCACGGGGGTGAATGTGGTGCACACATGAATGGGGTAATGTTGGCACGGAAGATCCTTAGACAAGGTTATTACTGGTCCACCATAGAGGAGGATTGTATTGGCCCGTCCGCGATGTCACAGTGTCGATTCATGCAAATCGCATGAACATCCCGCCACAAAGTCAGACAACATGACTTCGCCATGGTCGTCATTGGGGAATTGATGTAATCGGAGCTGTTACGCCAAAGGGGTCGAATGGGCATGAGTTCATCTTGGTAGCGATAGATTATTTCACAAAGTGTGTTGAGGCCCAATCTTAAGCAGTGTTGAAGGCTTCACATGTAGCAAAATTTATCAGAAACAACATTATCTGTCGCTACGGGGTCCCAAATGAAATCGCTTTCGCATAATGGTTCCCACTTCAAAAGGAGGTGATCGATTTGTTGGAGAAATACAATGTGGCTTTTCATAAGTCGTTTACTTACCGCCGCGAAACCAACGGAGCAGCTTGAGGCCGCCAACAAGAACATCAAGCGATACTACAAAGATGGTGGAAACCTATCGATCGGCCAGATAAGCCGCCGCTGCTCGTGGGGCTACAGACTTCGATCGAACTTCTATCGCGACTCAGACTCATTGGTTTATGGGATGGAAGCCGTTCTGCCTATTGAGATTGAAGTCCCGTCATTACGAGTATTGGCAGAGTGCCAGATAGCCGAAGCAGATTGGCAGCAAAACAGATTTGAGGAACTCATGCTTTTCGATGAAAGAAGGCTGAAAGCACTGTACCACATCCAAGGTTATCAACGCAGAATCGCCCGGGCTTTTAACAAGAAGGTTAAGTCCAGGAATTTGAAAGAAGGAGATTTGGTACTCAAAGACAACCGAGCTCCCATCCACGACCCAAAGGGCAAGTTCAGATCCAATTGGACCGATCCCTACATCATCAAGTCAATCTGGTCAGGTGGAGTTGTGGTTCTGATGGATCTAGATGGCTTGGAGTTTTCCCAACCGATCAACATGGACAAGTTGAAGAAATATTACCCCTGAGAGGCTCGCTAGGCCGAAAACCCGAAAGGGCGACCTAGGCAAAATTCAGAGCATAGAAAATTTGAAATTATAAAACCGAGCTCAAGGTTGAAAACCCGCAAAGGGCGGCCTTGGCAAAAGTTAGAGCGCAAAAGGAGAGTAAAATACCGAAATAACCCAAGCCTGAACTACGTAAGGCTTGATTCCCATCTATGGGATACGTAGGCAGCTTCATCATGAAGTTCAGCCCCAATCTTTTCCCCGATCAACTTTGTCCATTTGATCATCTCAGTCATCTCTATTCATCAGCATTTATCGCGATCTCCGGTACAGTGTTATTCAGACTAGGGGCAATTTTCCGTTGCAATGAAGTGTTGCGGCACCATCCAGACTAGGGGCAACTTTCCGTTGCCACACATTGCCAAGGCACTTTTTCAGACTAGGGGCAACTTTCTAGTTTCTAGGATCCGAGGTTGTGCATCTCAGTGACAGATCTCAGGCGTGTCCAGTTTTGATCCATATCGAAAATAGTTTTGAAAAGTTTTAATAAAAGTTGGCTTTGTTCAAATTAATCTTTTCACAACTAAGACCATTTTTGGACCAAAAACGGAGAATTTTCAGTACCACAACCTTCAATTTCTTTGATTTCAAAACAGAGTTCTCTTGCTCTTGCATACAATCGAAGTTGCTTTTTTATTACACTCATAATGAAAACTTGAAAGTACTAATAAAGCAATAAATCTGGGGCATAGCCAAGTCAGATGTCCCTGCGCCCCCTTCCAGAGCTGGTTGAAGCCTCCGATGCCAACCTAGGCCCAACTCAGGCTCATTAAGCCAATCTCAAAGACTCGCCGACAAAGTGCAATCAATATAAGCAGGGCAGAGCTCTCTAGTCCTCCAGGCCGTAGTATGTCGAGCAAGGTGTGCACCTCGAACCAGGAAAGTGACCGGGTATTCAATCCCCTCCGGAGGGCAAGTCTGATCATGACCAAATTGGCATAGAATGCGGAATGGGAAATAGAATACACAATGGGTCAAGCCGATCAAACGGATCCCAGTATCCTGGAACATGCTATAGCTCATCGCCGGAAGGTTAAGCCAAGGACAGCGCCAAGCAATGCGTTCAGCTGACAAGTTGCACATCCATTCAAACCACCATCCGTCATCAAGGGCGTCAACTAGGCGTTGTCGAAAAAAGTAGCCGCGGGCTGAGTAAGCAGGGCAAGAGTCCACAACTCGCAATTTATCCATCAACCAAACCTGGGGAGGGATGTAAAACGAGAGAATAAAGAATAGAGAGATGTGCGATTAGAAAAAAGTAAGATAAGGGTTTTGTGAGAAAAACCGAGCCTGAGGGCCAAGTGATGTGAGCAAATACATATGTGAGCTTGGGTGGGAAACATTACCTGCAGCAGTAGTGGACTCCCCGCAAACCTGGTTGTCTCTTGGCGGTAGAAGGCATCCAAACCTAGCAGTGTCTCGGCCAATGTCATGGCGGTACAGCTCTTTCCTTCCCTCAAGCCTTGAGCGACTTCAATCAAACGGATGCTAGCTCCTCCAGAGCTCGAGACAAATAGAAAATGAGATAGCATGCACAAGCAGAGGGCGTGTTGTCGGAAACTTTGCCAATGATGGTTGCTGCGGTCACCGGCATCAGAGAATCGGTAAATCAGGCTCGGGATATCCAACAGGCCATTACCAATCAGAGATCGAGCATCATGTGCGTTGAAACCGTACATCCGTCCTAAAGCTTGGGCATGGCCAAAACAAGACTGAGGCAAGATCTCTTCTGAGCATTCAGATTCCATCAAAGCTTGAAAATCTTCAAAAGTAGGACATACCTCTTGCCCTCCGAAGCTGAAGACATGCGTCGCCGGGTTCCAGAATCTCACTGCGGCGCGGAGGAAAGGAAGGTGCAATGGAGTCCTACCAAAGATGAATAGTGCATTCAGTCAAACCCCGAAGTTCAACTTTTCCGAGCCATCTAAAGAAGAGATCCAAGATGTGAGATTTTCTGCGAGAAATGCCTCCATTTTTGTGAGAAACGGTGATGAAATGAATAAGTTCCAAAGTTGGGGCTTTTATAGGGGGGTAAAACACTATTCAAAGGACACGTGTCAAAATTCTCAGAAGGGGTTGGAGAGGTGGCCGGCCGCCATCTATTCTAATAGGTCGCCACCCTCCAATCTCCATGCAAATGTGGCCACCACTCATTGGTCCTGCTTTTGCCCTCCGAAGGAAGGTTGAGGCATTTCTGTGCATCGGAACGTCAAAGGCCTCCATTTCTCTCCGGATCGTTCCATCATCCGATCGTCCATCCGGCACGCTTTTGTTGTATTTTTGCTTATCGAGTTGTTGTTTTGTTTATCGAGTTGTAAGTTTTGTCGAGCCGTGATTTTGTGTTTTGAGTTATTACTTTTGTTTACTTTTTGTTTACGTGATTTTGTTGAGTCTTGTTTATTGAGTCGTTAACATTGTTGTACTTTGCTTATCGAGTTGTAAACTTGCTAAGATTCTCGTTATTTCTTAGTGAGTTGTTTGATTTGTTGTGCGTCGGTTCATTACCCTAATCTTGCAAATACACAAGGTACATTTTCATTCAATTCCATTTTGTGCAAAATGATGCGCTATGATGCTAAGAATTTCAAATACCAACATCTTTTCAAAAGTCAAGTTTATTCCATCATGTTTTACAACAAACTAAAGGTACAAGTGTTACAGAAGATAAAACTGCCTGATCTTATGCAAAGTGCTCCAAACTACTAGCAAATAGTAAAATAAAGCAGAAATAGCATCAATATCCTCAGAACGGAATGAGGAGGCCCTCTCATCCTCTTCATGGATAACCTCTCGCACCATCATCACCGTCCGTCGAGCTATCATCCTCCGGATCCCCTCACCTCGCCTCTACTCCCTAACCAAGACCGAACCTCCTCCCCATAGATGTCTCGACTCATGGTCATGACCTCCTCCTCCTCCTCCTCAATAATGAGTGCCTTATGTTCATGAGACGACCCCGCTCCTCGAGCTCCTCGAAAAGGCCTAGATGGCCCAGCCTCGAGAAGGCCCTGGATGGCCCAAATTTCGAAAGGGCCCAGATGGCTCCAAGACTTAACAGTCCAAGACTGACTTCCGAGAAGGCCCTGTGGCCCAAATCATGCGGAGCATATACAGGAGGCATCTGAAAATGAAGGGTTCAATGCATCAGTTCAAATATGAAAAGCGGGTGCAAGTACAGTATGCGAGTGGGGTGCGTGCCAGATGTGCTTTACACAGCCTATTAATACAGCAGAATGTTCAAAACCAGTATGTCATCAGAAATATGCTAAATACAGGGAAGATGAACAGTACCTGCACGCCCATAATGGCTACCATGCCTCCTCCGTAGGATCATGCCTCGAATGTGGCTAGCATCCCAAGTAGCTCATCCGTACTCAATCGAGGCAAATACAAATGCAAAACTATCAAGAAAGGGATGAACGCCCAAATATCTAATCGATAAATCAAAGTCAGAAACATACCGGGTGAATCAGATCTCGCATATCTGGTCGAAGAGGAGGCTCTAGCGAGACTCGTAAGGAGTCCCGAACCGCCAACTGTCAACTCGGTCGGCATGACGGCCACCCAGATGATGAAGAGACGGAGGATCGGAGGAATCGAACTACCTCTCCCTAGATGCACCAAACTGCAGAGGAGGATATCCGTGGTATGAGCCCGACTGACGATGGTACATCAAGAGGCCTCCGTGGCGAGCACGCACTCGCCAAGGGGGGCATCGATATATACGACGATAGGTGGCGAGTCCTCCATGAGATGTAACAAAGCATCGGTTCGTGATATCACTAGCGACCTCTCGCAGAGAGTCTATCAGCAGTCCGCATGGTGGCTGGAGGTACGCAGAGGGTCCCGAGAATCGCATTCCCCACACCGACGCAAAGCGTTCCTCAGAACCATGCCCTCCCAACAGTCCTTCGAGTAGGAACTTATATCGAATTACCCGATCCTCCGGATACCGATGTCGAGACCATCACCTAAAAGACCGCCAGGTCGCCAAGTAATCATGGATAACCAAAGCATAAATCAATCAAAATCGTGAATATACAGGCGATCAAAGATGAAAATGAAAGGAACCGAGAGTTCAAATACTGCTGTCCACAAGATCAAAATACTGCCGCAGTAGAAGAGAGTCTCGAGGTCTCGCCGGTGCTCGCCTCGAATACTAATGAAAACGGAGTCATAAGGAGTCCCGCACCTCCATCTCCGGCTAATGTGGGAAAATATACGACACCCATAGCCGAGAAAAGCAAAAGGAATGTGAATACAAAGTGCTAAAGGCGTAATACAGAGTGCAAAGTGCGCCGTGTGCAATGAACAAGTAATGAGGAGCAGAATGTAAATCAAGAGGATGTAACGTACCTTCCAGGCTCTCCAATAGCCACCGAGTAAGTCTCCCCCTCCACGAGAGGCTGCGCTCATGTAACAATAGAGGGTAGCCAAAGGCCACGCCACCCACCATACCGACCGACTGTGATAGGTCCACTAGGCACTCAAAAGATATAACCCGACAAGTGTTCCCCTATCGCAAACAGAGTGGTGCCAAAGAGGAACATAAGGAAGCCATGGGCATCGCTCAACCTCCTCAGAGACTCAGCTCCATCTCCGCCTCCAAACAGAAGAGAACCAGTGTAGACTCTCCTAAGCTCTTTCACAGTGGACGGGCCCCCAACAGATGTATCCATGCGGCCTCCCACTCGCCCATATCCTCATCATAAGGAATGAGCCAGCCGCCTATGTCTAGGCCGGTGAGCACAGCGAAGTCTAGCGGGGTCATGGTCATATCCCCGGTGGCAGAAAAATGGAAAGAATTGGTGGTGTCCCACCATCTCTCCACCAAAGCAGCTAACAATGTCCTGCTGGGCAGTAACGCGGATAGTCCCACGCAGACGTCCGACCCTACTACTAACCGGGATCCTAACGAATTGACCTACGGAAGCTTTCGGCGTACCGGGTATCTCAAGACGTGCGAGAGCCAACTCGATTCGTAATGAATACATATGTTCAAGACACAATAAAATACAAAATGTGTGCAAATGAAATGAAGTAACTGCAGCAAATGAAATGAAGTAACCTGTGCAAATGAAATGAAGTAGCCGGTGAAATGAAGAAGTCAGGTGCAAATGAAACGGCAGTGGTGTTCGCTTTTAACTGGCATGGTTCAAAATTTGGTATTTGGGTCATGGTTCAAATTTCGTAAAACTAGGCCGTGTTCACTTCAAACTGGGTCATGGTTCAAATTTAATCTAGGTCATGGTTCGTAAAATTTGGTATTTGGGTCATGGTTCAAATTTCGTAAAAATTAGTGGGTCATGTGTTCACTTCAACTGGGCCGCATGTTCAAGAAATTTGTTTTGGGTCATGGTTCAAATCTTAGAAAGATCAATGGGTCATGGTGTTCACTTCAACTGGGTCATGGTTTAGTAAATTTGGTATTTGAACTGTGTTCAAATTTCGTAAAAATTAGTGGGTCAGGTGTTCACTTCAACTGGGTCATGGTTCAAGAATTTGTTTTGGGTCATGGTTCAAATCTTACTCAATGGGTCATGTTCGCTTTTAACTGGGTCATGGTTCGTAAAATTTGGTATTTGGGCTGCGGTTCAAATTTCAAAAAATCAAGTCGGTGTTCACCATCAACTTAAACCGCTGCGGTTCAAGAAATCAAGGTCATGGTGTTCACTTCAAACTGGGTCATGGTTCAAATCAATGGGGTGTGTTCACTTCAAATCTGGGTCATGGTTCAAATCAAGCTGGGCTGTGTGTTCACCATCAACTTGGACCGCGTGTTCGTAAAATCGAGTTTAGGACCGTGTTCAAATTTTAATCAGGGCCGTGGTGTTCACCATCAACTTGACTGCGGTTCAAAATCGAGTTTAGGACCGGTGTTCTACTCTTAATCAAGGGGTCAGGTGTTCACCATCAACTTGACCGTGTGTTCGTAAAATCGAGTTTGGGACTCAGGTGTTCTACTCTCAATCGCATGGGTTGTGTGTTCACCATCAACTTGGACTGTGTTCGTAAAATCAAAGTTTAGGTTGTGTGTTCTACTCTTAATCAAGGTGCGGTGTGCTCACCTTCAAATTGGCCGGTGTTCGACAAATCGTTGTTTGAGCCGGTGTTCAATTCTTAACTAATGTGTACCATGCATTCACAATCAATCACCAATGAGCCGTATTCAAGAATTCAAGTGTTTAAGTTACATGTTCGTAATGCAAACAAAGTACTATGTCATAAGCTAAAACTGGTTCAAGCATGGCAAAGCTACAAAATGTACAAAAATGCAAAAATAAAGTAAAATACCTCTCGCATCGTGAGAGGTGTCGCCCGCCTCGCAAGTAAATCCCCGAGTGCCCTATTATTGAACCCAAGTGAAACGACGAAAACCATCATGAAGCATATGTACCGGCATGATTCTCCAGAATAAAAGGGCGACTCGGGCAATGTCATGATATCAAAATCATCCCCAAAGACTGGAGGACCTCCACCATGAGGGAAATCACCCGCCATTTCAAGAAATCAAAAAGGAGCAAAATGAGCAAAATGAGCCAAAATTGGAAAAGTCAACAAAAGTCAACTCCTGAAATGAAAAAGTCAACAAAAGTCAACTCCCGAGAAAATCTTCCAAATATTGAGACAAACTTACCTCAAGTGGTGAAAATGAGAAAAGAAGCCCCAAATCAAAATTTAATCGGCCAAAGTGCTTAAAACCGAAGATTTCGCGAAAACAACTTATGCGAATGCCGAAAAGCGCCAGATAAAGTGCAGATCCGAAGGAAAAATGGTTTGGGGAGCAAGGGAAGGAGTTTTTGCAGATGTGGGAGTGATTTCGAATGAATGGATGAGGATATATATAGAAATGAGCCAAAATGACAAAATTGCCCCTACTTTTTGATTAGTGGGCCACCTTTTCTAGCCGGGCCGCCAATTGCTTTTTGTCCTCGCCTATGACCTCCCTAGGGCAACCACCTGGCCGGTGGTGTTCCCCACTTGCCCACCTAGCTCCTCGCAAATTTTGAGGAAGATCGAGTTCCCGACCAAAAAGTTCAAGAAAAGTGCACTTTTGGCGCGAAATTGTTCACGAACTTCAAACCGCAATTTCTAACATGTGTCTCATCATTACTCATCAAAATCAAGGTGTATCCTTTTGAACATGTTGTAGCCTCCGGAGGTGAACTAGAGGTCGCGATCAAGTCACCTTCACTAAATGCGATTTTCTTACTCGTTGTTCCGCAACAAACCACCTCGATTCGCGGCTCATTTTGCATTGTTTTGCATATAACTTGTATTCTCATGAACATTTTGCATTGTTATGCATGATTTCTGTACCATACCTATCAGCTCGAGCATGCGTTGTCACGCGACATTCCTTTCTCGCATTATGATGCATTCACTCCGACACCGCGGTGTCAAACTTTCAAACCATAGAATCACATTGAATATATGTTGTTAGCATGTTGTACTTGTTGAATTTCTCTTTGTAGGCACGATATTGTATGTATAGTTCATTTGAGGTCAAAGTGCACTGCATTTAATCGCCAAGCAGTATCGATTTTCTCCGTGAGACGCGACGAGAATTGAATGATTCTCCGCATTCCTAATCGCATGAAATGTAGTTGTTGCTTTGCATTCTTGCTTAAAACTGCGCATCTATTTGCTAATACTTGCCTCATTACGCCTTGTCAGATTTGCATGATCATTTGGCTCTATGCATGTCGCTTGCATTTTGCCCCCCGTCATGCACGCCACAAGCACATATCTCTGTTCATCTTGCATGATTGTCTAAGTCTTCACTTTGTCAAAATGGTTCGCCTCTAGGCTTTGACATTCACTCCCGCCACTTCATGACTTCCGAAGTTCACAAAGAGGGCAATCAGAGACACCCCATTTTTGACCGACCTTAAGACTCGACGCCACCGATTGAGCGCCGGTGATGTTGCAGATTGTGCTCGCTCAAGTTTCAGAGTCGCGCCAGGCGCCTCCCGACTCCGAACTCTCTTCAGGCCTTTGTCTCGATTTGCTAACCAACTCGTTTCTCTGCTTTTCCCGAGGGGAAGGAGAGGTCCCAGAGACCATCTCTCAAGGTCAGGCTACATTTCGTGTCAGAGGCTATTTTGCCCATTTCGAGTCCTGCTCCTTGCTGAGCTGCCGTCAGGTGCCTCTGCCTCGACCACCCCACCATCTCCGATTCCTCCTGCTTTGGCATGCATCTCATTTACTCCTTTCGAGGGACACTGGGTCTTAGATACCCACTTTGTGGCCAAACACCACTTTCTGCTTAACGACCTGCTTGGACCTCAATCGCGGTTTTGGCCTCGAGCATCTGCTTTGCATCTTTTATTCATTTTTGCAGTGTACTCTATTTTATCACCAGAAGATCACTAAAGGGTGGGAGGCCAGCAATTATCTCAAGAACCAAGATGTTCTTCTAGGCCTCCCACTGCTTTTTCTCACTTCCTGCTAATGTTGAACACCCTAGGTCATTTTCTTTGAGCCAAAACCACATATTTGTGTTGTGCACACATGGAGGACCCTAAAACACATGGCCGGCCAAGAATTCTTTTTGTCCATTTTGAGCCTCTTTAAAAGTGGCTTGTTGTTTCTCCCTGCTTCAGAGTTGCCAATTTCCAACCATAGGGTCTTGTTGTACACATATGGGAGGACACCAATCTTTGGTGGCCGAAATTTCACTTTCCATTTTGCCCTTGCCGCCGGCCATAGGGGGTGGCCGCCACCACCGCAAGAAAGTGATGGCCGGCCATGCCTCAGAATCATTCCACATTGTACTTGCTTTTTCCCTAAAAATATCTCTTTCCGGGATCTTTGGAGGAAATAAGAGCTCATTTCCTCCACTTTGGCAAGGACTCCTCTCCCTCTCTTGTCTATATTGGTGTCCTCCCAACTCAAGAGAAGAGATTCCAAGAATTGGTTTGAGGATATACATACATCTCCATCTCTCTCAAATCCTCAAGTTTTGGTTCCATTTCTTCATCATCATCAAGCACCACCACTAGTACTCCATTCCAGCAGCAAGGAGAGGCTTTCCAGCAGCTAAGAGGCAACAAATTTGGTCCAAGAAGCAACCAAAGTCTTGATCTTCAAGGGTAAGTCCACTTCACCCTCTTTTGAGCTCATTTTTGCCTCATTTCCTTAGACCCTAACTGAAAGGGTCACTCTTTTGAGCTTATCTTCATGTTCGTTTAAGGGCTCAACCCTGCTTTGAGCCATCTATGGTACACTTGCTTCAATACCATCTTGTATGCCTTTTATTTTGCATGAAATTTCTAGCCTATGAGTGATCTGTTTTGAGTATAATGTAAACTGTAAGAGGGGCCTATTTTGAGCCCCTCTTCAACATTGAAGAAGGGCTCAACCCTGTTTGGGCCCCTATCTTGCACTTTCTTCACAATCTCTCCTATTTACCGTAGTTTGCATGATTTGTTTGGCCTATATGTAGTCTATTTTGGAGCATGTCATGAACTGTGAATAGGCTTATATTGTGTCCTCTACAACATTGTAGAAGGGATCAACCTTGTTGGGGGTCTCCATGTTATACTTTTCATTATACCCTCTTGACCTCCATTGTTGCATGCTTTTAAGCTTATCTAGCTTCTGTTTTTGGCCATCATCAGAGCTGGAAAGAGTCATATTTTGATCCTCTTGATATATTTCATTAAGGGTCTTTTCTGGTTTGATGAATGTTTGGGGTACCTCATGTTATAGCCTTATGTATCCTAGTTCTTGCATGACATTTTTAGCATGTTTTCATATTGAGTTGGAGGATGTCATCTACTGTAAATGGGAATATTTTTAGTCCCTCTTCAGTATTGTAGAAGGGTATTTTTCCATTTGGGCATCGCATGTATCACTTGCTTCAATAACCCTCTCTGGGGAGCCATTTTTGCATTCTTGCTTATTCCTATGCGTGCTTGCTGTTTAGCCCTTTTTATGACTGAAAATGCTTGTCTTGGGGCTGCCTTTGCTACTGTATTTTCATTCCATGTCTATATTGTGCATGTTTAGTATAGCTATAGGCCATTTCGTGCCTAAATTCATGTTTCGGCCATTTCATGCATCGGGTGTACTTTCGCCATTTCGGGCTGTTTTCCCCACATTTCAGTGCCAAAATTCATTTTCATGTTTGCATATCATTTTCCATGCCATTTCATGCCTTAGGCCATCGTTTCGCTTATGCTACTGTGCACGCATTTCGAGGCACTTCATTTTCATCCATCTGCCTTATGTAAGTGTGGCCGAGGCTCACTCATGTTGGTGTAAGTCCATTTTGCATTCTATATGTCATTTTAGTCTCATTGCATCGTATGCCATCGCTCGCTTATGCGTTCGCAGCACGATTTCGAGGCATCTCATTTTCATCTTACTACTTCTATGCGTGGTGCCGAGGCTCACTCATGTTGGTGTAAGTCCATTTGCATCGCATATCTCGCTTTTAGTCCTATTGCATTCAGATGCCATTTTTTCGCTTATGCGTCTGCGCACGATTTCGAGACATCTCATTTTAGTCTCATTGTATATCATATTTCAAGCCGCTTTCATGCCTTTATGTCATTGCTTTGGTTTATGCGTCTGCAGTAACGATTTCGAGGCACTTTATTTTTCATCCGACGGCCTCTTATGTGAGTGTGGCCGAGGTCCACTCATATTAGTGTAAGTCCAATTGCATTATGTGATGCCATTTTATGCCTTAGGATCACTTTCTGCTTATGCGTCTGCAGCACGATTCCGAGACATCTCATTTTCATAGCATTGTGTATGTTAGATTGTATCTTAGTTGCATTTCATACATATCTTAGTTGCATTTCATACATATCATGCATATTGCATCGTGTTCGGGATAGGAGTTAGCCCGCACGGAACGAGGTGCGCTTCAGACCGAGTAACTAACGTCTCAATTCCTAAGTCACCGACAATTCTGATCACACATGATGGAGTTAGGTTTTGTTGTAGAATTCATATGCATTCATCCTATATTGAGTTGTGCAATCCGACTCGCCATCATGCATCGACATATGCGATTGGTGGCACGAGGATCGAGGCATGCATATATTTGTGAAATACATTGCTATGCTCCTTTCCGCTTCTCTACGCAAAGAAATGAAGAATCAAAGAACTTTCCGGACTTGGCACGATTTCGAGAAACATTGCAAACAGAGGCTAATTGGGGCATCCTGGATCTCCAAGAAGCAGCCCAAACATGCAGCATATCATCATCCTGAGCGAGCCAAGGGCAATCGGCTTGCATGCCAATTTTACGCTTTTTCTTAGTTAATTTGTTAGTTAATTAGGATTTTGTATACTATTCGACCGTATATTTTGGATCAGATATTCTTTCATTTGGGATCAGATATTTATTCTGACCCTCCGCGAGGGCATAATTGTAATAAGTGTGGGTGAGTGTGATGTATGTCTTCCAACCCCACGTCTTTCTTCACTTTTATTTACCCGCTTATGATGGTTGGATATAGGGCATATTTCAATTAGCATACAGTATGACAGCATGTTTGCATCATTCATCTGTTTTGCACGCACTGCTCACAAGATCATACAAATTGCATTTTTATTTCAATTCCGAATTGAATACGTGATAATTGTAGCATTCCATATGCCATGTTTAGAATAGCCGAGCCTGCTATAGTTTGCATCTTCGCATGTGTTGCATTAGGCATTTTCTGTGTATCTAGGATCATGCATGATTCCTAATCGCTTCTGCTTTGGCTTGGAGTACTTTATGAGTTTTATGCTTTAGCATCCTTGCATGCGTGTGAGTGACTGCCATGAATAGCATGCTTACCATGAGGCTAAATGCTTATGTGATATAACTGCCTTGAATGCCTGTGGGTGGAGGTTGAGTTACTTGGAGTGGGACAATTCATCAAATGCTTGTTTTAAGCCCACTAGATAGTGGCAAAATCATGTTTTCTAAGCCCACCTGATGGTGGCAAATCCACATCTTAGCCTACCTGAAGGTAGCACCATCGAACCATTTTCAAACAAACAAACATGAAATGTTTTGTTCCAATTCAAAGTATTCATTTATACTTGTATGTCAGGCGCATCACATAGTAACCTAGGCTAATAACCTAATAAGAACTCACAATGTTTTCAAAATCAAATATCATGGTTAGTAGAGGCTTGCCTTGACCCATGAAGCGGGTGCTCACGGCGACCTTCCCAATCGCATCTAAGTTCCCGAGCCGAGGCAACTTTGGTGATGACTAATGCGGGCCTTTGGCATTGAGTCGTGGTTTCCTAAATTTCCATTTTAAAATATTTAGGTGGAGACTCAGATTCCGGGTAAGTAACCATGTTTGGCACTTCTTTCAAAAAATTGCTTTCAAAACGATTTGCCGGATTTGGACTCTTCGCTCAAGATTGAGAACCGTGACATTTGAGTCCTTGAACCGTAGTAGACCCAATATCGAACCGTAACGGGGAATTCGCACTCTTCCCGGATGCGTCGGGACGCTCTACAAAGACAAAGATTGGCTAGGTTGTGGGAAGGAGTGGATTTGGTAATGGCCTCCTCTAGGGGTTTCAGATGCCCTTTTTGATTAGAACCCCGAGAGCCTTGGACAAAGGCATGTATAGTGGAGTGAAGGTTTTTGGCCTTCGATCGATATCTCGTGGCTTGGGTACCGCCCGGATGTATTGAAAAGGGTGTGGCCGCCAGGCCTTGGATGGGAGGGGAGTGGTGGTGACCATACCGACCAAGTCCTTGTGTTTGCAAATACCACTCAGCCTACGTTGTTATTGCGATTGAATGTCCTTCGGTCGCTCCCGCCCTAGTCGATCAAACCTTGCTTCATCGCATCCTCGATCCAGACTCCATCTCGTAACTGAGAAGGTGGGAAAGGGAGTACGATCATCTTTGCATGAGTTTCGCTGGAGATTGGCGCACAATCATCCGGATTTGATCTTTGTCCGCAGGCCTCAAGGTCATCATCGACGCCTTTGCCCTCCATCTAGTTACAAAATCGGAGAAAGACTCGGGTTCCTCGCTTCGCCGCTTCGAGATCACGGGTTGTAATCTCGATCCGTATTGTACGAGCATCAGGCAACGAAGGCCTCAAACCATCTCATCCCGCTTCTTTTCACGCCATCTTCTAACTTCACAGACTAAATGGTCGCCACACCCCGACAAAGTTCGCCAAACAGGAAAGCTTTTGTGGTCGTTAGGCCCATTGGCCTCGTGGATGTCCGAAAATAGCCGAGATGGACCATAGGATCTCGACCCATCAAACGATCAACTGCGGGCATCTTGAATCATTCGCAAGGTTACGCCACGCTTGTGATACCCATCTTCGATGTCCGGATGGCCTTCACCGCGATTTCTTGAAAAGCTTTTCCAACTTACTCGCTTTTAGAGTCAGAGGATCTACCTAACTCAATGGAGAGTCCGTGGTTGGGTGTAAGATTCTGGACTATGGCAGAAGTGGCGAGCCACCTTGGAAGGTTCGTGGTCCTCTTGAGTATTCTCGACATCGTAGGATGTTCTGGTGTTCGGGAGGGTATTCTGAGGATTTGGCAGGTATTCTCGACCAAAGAGGGTGCCCGCCGGTAGTGGAGCCGCTTAGTGGAGGAGGAGCTCGATGTGAAGCAGACGCCAGATTCGCTATTGCAGCTTAGTAATCACGCCGCCGGGCCATGACTATGGCTTGTTGTTTGCCAAATTCGCTTACGGATGGCATCCTTTGCATCCGCTTTATGCTCTCGCATTTGGCGATCATCGCTTCCATCCTCGGCGTATTCTCATTTCCATCCGAATGACCGTAAATGTATCTCTATGGCGCATACGTAAATTTCAACTCGATCACATCCGTCAAAGCGTCGTCCCCAGAATCCTCAAGCAGGACACACCGCGCTTCCTCGCCTTCTTCTCGATAGCTGGGGTAGAGAGGAACATCGATATCCACAACCAGATCTCGATCGATTGAAGCCTACGACCTCGTGTCCAAAGTGCTTGGGGAATATCTACCGTTCGAAGCAATCGTATAAAATCGCCTTAGCAAAAAGATAATAAAGCTTAAAAGGAAATAAATAACCAGATAAACGGCAAAGATAACAAATTTAAATTCAATACACACAACACACAATGGGTATACAACACGCAGCTTGATAAGTCAAAATACACTGCCTCAATCACTGATCATCGCCCTCAGATTATTGTTCCCAAAATCAATCCGATATCCACATACAACCGATTCTCGACATCGACCGATGCCCGCAGTTCGATGCCCAAACTCATAGATCGATACATGCATTCTCAGAGACACACTCTAACAAGCACATAGCAGATAAGTGAGAGCCAAAACACCCCTATGTCAGTAGGGTTTCCGCCCTATTTTGTCAGAGCTAGGGTTTTACTACGCACACAATGTTTCAAACAACCTATAAACGGTAAGCAACCCGTCCTAGTTTGGAATGGTCACTATGGATCCAATATGCACTAGGTCGAATGGTCAGGGTGCCCCAGAAACCGGTTTGTGTTCCTATATCGGCAGAGCCAGAATCGTCACTCTTATGGACATGCCTTGACAAGACAAGCCTCCCAAGAAACCGCCAGAATAGCAGATGGCAAACACGGTGTCCTAGGCGCACTAATGCAAATGCAATGCAAAGAAACACACAAGTGTAGTCAAAACCAGATATCATGAGTTCGAGTCAAGTTCTCTAAATCCCTCAGAGTCGCTAAATCAGAGACGCCCTCTAACGCATCCCGGGAAAGGAGTGCGAATCCCTCTGCTCGGGTTTGATATTGGGTCACCACAGTCAAGGACTCAAATGTCACTTGCTCAATCTTGAACCAAAGAGTCCAAATCCGCAAATCGCTTTTGAAAACATGATTTTTGAAAGAAGTGCCAACATGGATCGCTTCACTAGATACAAAGAGTCGCCACCTAAATATTTTATAATGGGAAATTTAGGAAACCCCGACTGTGCCAAAGGCCACGTGTCCGCTATCACCAAAGTTGCCTCGCTCGAACTTGGGTACGATTGGGAAAGGTCACTGCGGAGCACTCCGCCACCCTGGCCAAAGACCGCCTCTACTAACCATGATATCTTATTTTGAAAACATTGTATGTTCTTATTCCAAGTATTAGCCTAGGTTACTATGTGATGCGACAAAGATACAAGTATAGACTGGTCGTCAATTTGAACAAAACATTTCATGTTTGTTTATTTGAAAATGGTTTGCTACTCGTAGTAGGCTAAGACGTGATTTGCCACCCTGTGGGCTTAGAAAAACATGATGTTGCCACTATCTAGTGGGCTTAAAACAAACATTCGATGAATTGTCCCACCAAATAACAAAACCTCCACCCACAGTATTCAAGGTAGTTATATCACATAAGCACATAGCCTCATGGTAAGCATGCTATTCATGGCAACATCACACGCATGCAAGGATGCTAAAGCATAAACTCACCGAGTACTAAGCCAAAAAGAAGCTCATTAGAAATCTATGCATGATCCTAGATGCACGTAATTGCCTAATGCAACACATGCAAAATGCAAACTATAGCAGTTTCATTATTCTAAACATGGCATATGGAATGCTATAACTAACACGATTCAATTTGGAATTGAAATACAAATGCAAATGTATGATGCTACCGAGCTATATGCAAAACAGATGAATGATGCAAACATGTCATTACATCAGATATGCTAATTGAAATATGCCCTAATCTAACCATCATAAGCTGTAAATAAAAGGAAGAAAGACATGGTTGAAGATCAGAATACCCCGACTCAGATTCGATTCTCAGATTCGCTTGATCCTCTCGCTCAGGTCATTGAATGTTTAATGAAAGTCTGTGAAAATGTGATAAACATGCATGGAATTTAGAAATATGAGTTCCTATCTCATGAGTTGAAACTTATCTCACAAGTGAATCACCTAAATCAAATTGAGCACTTTAGAGATTTTATTTGCGTAAACTAATTTAATATTTGAGACCTACATGATTTTTAGGTTATAATGAGATTTTCTGTAATTTTCATTTCGCACCCTAAAGCTTAATGGTTTTCGCCTTTTGTGCTCTTATATATATATGTTGTTATATTATCTAAGTGTGGAGCTTTTGATCATAAACGGGGTCACTTTTGGGAGAAGGAAAAGAGAGAAAGGAGGAGAGAATTTGGGGAAAATTGTGGGTCATTAAGGATACTACTCAACTTGTTGATTTGGGTGATTTATTCAAAGGTAATTGAATTCTAGCTTAATCTCCAAGAATTTTATCTCATGTTTGTATGATTGATGGATAATCCATGTTTGATTCACTAGGTTTCTACCATTTGAACATGTTGGCAATAATTTGAGTATTGTATGAAGATATGCTTAAATCCTTGAATTATAGCATCAATCCATGTATATATGTTGAAATCATGCAATATGTTTGAAGAATGTGAAGTTAGATTGAATTTGTGGAAGTGTTGACTTGACAAAGCTTCTAACTTGGTTTCAATTGGTATGATTAAGCTTAGATCCATGTTTTGGGGTTGTTAGATGAATGTGTTGCATGAATTTGATCTTTGAATCTATGAAAATTGGGTTTGATTGATGATTTTGGGATGAAATTCGGGCTGCCCAGAATTTGGGTCGACGTCCGCTCGAGCGGGGGTCATGTCCGCTCGAGCGTAGAATTACACCTCCCAAATAGCCAATTTTGTAATCGTCTCGCCGAAAGGGAAATGTACGCCGAGCGAGAAATCGACCATCCAAAGATTTTTGATCAAGATTAGATCGTCTGGCCGAGCGACAAGTCCACGCCGAGCGAGGTCTATTCAACAAGAAAAATATGATTTGTTCTGTTTCTCATACTGGGCACTTTGGTGCTATTCGAATGTTTTTCTGATGAGTTTTTAATAAAGATATTCATATCCTTAAAGTCAGAGTGGCATATGGAATCACTATTAAGGATGTGAAAAGAGAAATACTAATTGACCAGTGTACAGTCTGCAGCACACACGCCATATCGAACAAGTACGCCACCATAACGCTCAGAGTAATAGTGCATTACATATATATTTATGTATCTGCTCAGAAGACATTATTGTAAATGATGTACCGATTTGAAAATGAAATCAGCCGTCGAAGGCTATCCGGTGCCGAAGGCTATCTGCGCTTAAAGGCTATCTGCCGCGAAGGCTATCTGGCCGAAGGCTATCTGCCGAAGGCTATCTGCGTTTAAAGGCTATCTCGGGCCGAAGGCTATCTGCGCAAGGCTATCTCAAGGCCGAAGGCCAATCATTACTTTGGAAATGTTCGCTATGTATTGTAATTTAATTAATCAAGTACTATTATTCACTGCTTGTCTCATTCGTAATTTTTGTCCGACTCAGAGGAAGTCGGCTTGAGGACCGCTTAGCCGTTTCATGCATTTTGTCACCTCAAGGCGCCGTGCACTCAAGAAACCCTTGCACTTTAGACCAGCTTTTGTTTGTAACATACTTTTGTGTACCATAGTAGCCGGGTCGGTTATTGTAACTATCATTTTGTATGCCTAATATCTGGCCGGTTTTGTAACCATAACGGTTTATGTAACTTAACTTTATGTACATATTCGCTTGTGATGAATGTTTAGATGGTCCCGGTTTTGGTAGTTGCTCAATGGATGTCTCTATGTCGCCATTTAAATTTAATGCTTCCGCCAGCCCCGTGATACCTACTATAGCGTGTCATTCTGTCGTTCTCGATAGGTCATGCCCGAACCTCACTAGGGCGGTTAGGGTTTGACAAGTGGTATCGTGAGCACGAAAGGCTATCTCACACACCGATCCATTGAGCGTTAGGGTGTCTAGAATGTAGTAGGCATCATAAAGGAAAAAAAATAGAATTGATAGCAACGTGATATGATTTTGCTAACACTAATGCTGATGATTGCATTTTGTATACCTTGTGTATGTTGGCATGATTTGTTTTGTAGACTATGGTGAGAACAAGGGCTGACGAGCCAGAGGATGCTACCTCAAAGGGTTGGACAGATGGAAAGAATGATGAGAGATATGGTCAAACTTTACTAAGAACAACAACGACAAAGAAGAATAACAAATTTCAACCACCACCCCCACTAATTCTCCACCGTAATGCAAGACATTCATGCCGAGGACCGCACAATTACATCGACAAGGAGTTTAAAAGATGAAACCACCTTCGCTAAAGGGGATTGAACCGATGAAGGCGAGGCATGGGTGCTCGATAGAGAAGTTATTCAAGTCTTCCTTGTCAAGTTCGTAGGTGCAATTGTCGCTTACTCTTGAAGACGAGGCACGAGATGGTGGATGCTTACTGTAACAATGAATCCGGATTGACTTGGGATGGATTTTAGTGCCGTTTATGATAAATATTTTCCAGAGCATGCGAGACAGAAGGTGATCAATTCAAACGTTGAGGCAAGGAAACAAAACTGTACGAGTATGAAGCCCAATTTATGAATTAGCCCGCTTGCACCCCCACATGGTGGATACGAGTACAAAAAGGCACGGAAATTGAGGGAGGATCATGAGTGCCATTCAGATCTGGATCAATGTGTTGAAGCTACCGACCTATGTTGACATTTTGGAGCGGTCATTATAGCGAAGGGAATCTTGCTACGCAGACCAATTTCAGAGTGGAAGGGAAAAGGCGTATCACCCTGTGGTCTAAAGGATCTCATATCCACCAAACAAAAAGGCACTCGAATTCCTAATACTTTTACTTCTCCTCGACCACCTACAAGATGCCCCGAGTGTGAGGAAACATCGTGGGTTTGTCATCGATTAACCCAGCATGTTTTCAATGTGGTAAAATGGGACATCTAATTAAAGATCGCCCGCAAGGAGCCAACAATCTAATAATAAAGTCACCACAAGTTTAAGGTGATCTACACCAACTCCTAGTGCTAAGTCAACTACACAACTCGCTAATAATAAGAGCACCACAAGGCAAGGTAGGGTATTTGCATTGGTTCCGGAGACGCATTTTAATGCAACAACAAAGGGTCTCGTGTACATTTATGGTTTATGGCCATTCTCGCCTATGTTCGCTTTGATTCGCTCTACCGTTTTTTGTGTCAAAACAATTTGCAAAGAATTTAGATAAACTCAAGTAGATTTAGCCTATGTGTTGTGTATTACCTCACCTATGGGGACTTCTCTCGCTCAGACTTCTATTTATCCTACGTGAAATTCTCATTGAGATGTCTGTGTTTATGCTAACTTAGTTCCCTTGATATGACTTTATTTGACATTATTTTGGGGATGGATTTGGTGAAAACGGGGCTACCATAGATTGCCTTAGGAAACAAATTAGATTCCGGCCACCGGGTCAGTCAGAAACTATTTTCCAGGGGCAAGAAGTGACATCACCATCATATGTGATCTCTGCAGCTAAGGCCTGCAAATTAATCCGTATAGGTGTCAGGGTACCTATGTAGTGTTTTGAAAGAGCCATGAATGAGAATATTGATATGATTCCAGTTGTTTGCGAATTTCCAGATGTCTTTCCGAATGAGTTGCCAGGAGAGTTAGTGGACCGTGAAATTGAGTTCACAATTGATGTGTTACCCAAACTCATTTATTTCTAAAACCCCAGACGAATGGCACCGCTTGAGATGAAGGAATTAAAAATTCATTGTAAGATTTAGTAGATAAAGGGTTTATTCGTCCGAGTGTTTCTCCTCGGGTGCACCAAATTGCTAGAAAAAAGAAAGACGGAACACTTCGCTATGCATAGACTATCGAGAGCTCAATAGAGTAACAATCAAGAATAAGTATCCCTTACCGCTAATTGATGATTTATTTGATCAACTACAAGGGCATGTGTCTTTTCTAAGATTGATTTGCGGTCCGTACCATCAATTGAAGGTTAAAGCAAGACGTTGAGAAGACGGCCTTCCAACCCGATATGGTCATTATGAATTCTTGGTTATGCCTTTTGGCGCTATAAACGCATCAAAGCAGCCTTTATGGATCTCGATGAACCGAAGTCTTCAAACCATACCGATGAGTTCGTAGTGGTCTTCATAGATGACATCCTTATTTATTCCGAGAATGTAGAGGCTCATGAGAATCATCTTCGCCGATTCTCCAAAACCTCCGGAAAAGAAGTCACGCGAAATCAAGAAGTGTGAATTTTGGCTACACGGCGGCATTTCGGGGCATGTTATCACTAAAGAAGGAGTTTCCGCTGATCCGAGTAAGATAGAGGCAATTGTAAACCGCCAACCCCACTAATGTAATGGCGCGAGTTTCATGGGATTAGCCGTTATTATCGAAGATTTGTCCAAGACTTTTCTAAGATTGTCGCATCACTTACTAGCTAATGAAGAAGGGTATTACATTTGAATGGACCTAACAGAGAGAGTCTCTTCCCGAATTAAAACGGTTGACTACAAAGACCAATCCTTGCATTACCATCTAATACCGAGGATTCATAATTTACAAAGGACGCTTCTCATAAAGGGCTTGGTTGTGTTCTTATGCGTAACGGAAGAGTTATCGCCACGCCCCTAATTACCTTAAACCTCATGAGAAAAGTTATCCCACACATGACCTTGAATTGGCGGCTTGTCTTTGCATTGAAGATTTGGCGCATTATCTATATGGGACATCTTGTGATATTTATACCGATCATAAAAGCCTCAAATACCTTTTCACCCAAAAAGAGTTGAATATGCGCCAACGATTTATGGCTTGAACTTATTAAAGACTATGATTTGCGCCCATTATCATCCCGAAAAGCCAATACAAGAGCGTGACGACTACCGGAAAAATGTGGGAACATTGGCAACCTATTGACGTAAAGTAAAGAACCGATAGATGATCCTAATAAGATGAAGATTGATCTAATATTACCGGCAAGGAGCAACAATATAAAGACCGATGGCCCAACCAAAGACTATTGAGGAAATTGTTACGCTAAATGGAGGACGATGCTCTCAAGAAAATATGTAACTAAATGGTGACAAAACCGGTTGGGGTTTACTTTGGCGATTCCGTGACTCAAATTTCAAAATCGAGTGTGTGTTCCTAATGTGGTAGAACTTAAACGGAAGTTGATGGAAGAAGCACATGCCTCGAGAACCTCAATACATCCAGGAGTACCAAAATGTACCGAGATTTGAAGCAACATTTCGTGGCTGTATGAAGAGGGAAATCGCAGAGTTTGTATCTAAGTGTTTGCAAGGTCAACAAGTTAAAGTAACATCGAAACCAGGTCATATAAACCCCTTCCAGCCCGGAGTGGAAATGGGAGCATCTAACGATGGATTTTGTTGTAGGGTTACCACGGACGCCTCGGGGAATGAATTCGATATGGGTTATTGTCGACCGACTGACTAAGTCCGCGCATTTCTTGCCTGTGAAAACCCAATATAACGCCGACAAACTTGCTTTGCTCTATGTAGATGAAATTATAAGACTTCACGGAGTTCCGGTCTCAATTGTGTCAGACAGAGATCCAAAGTTTGTGTCCAGATTTTGGCAGAGTCTCCAGAATGCTATGGGTACAGAGTTGAAATTTAGTACAGCTTTCCATCCTCAAACCGATGGACAGTCCGAAAGGACGATTCAGACGTTAGAAGATATGCTCCGAATGTGTGTTCTGGATTTTCAAGAGAGTTGGGAGACTCATCTTCCATTGATTGAATTCACAGACAATAATAGCTACCATTCGAGTATTCAAATGGCACCTTATGAAGCTCAGATGGGAGACCGTGTCGCCGCCTGTAAGTTAATGAGGTAGGAGATAGACCTTTGTTAGGGCCGAGATTGTCCAATTGACTACCGAGAAAGTGAAAATTATTCAAGAAAGGTCAAACCGCCAAAGCAGTGTAAGAGTTACGCCGATAATCGATTTAAGGAATTTGGAATTTGATGAGAATAGTCATGTTTTGTGAAAGTCACCCCAATGAAGGGCCACCCAAGATTTGGAAAGAAGGGTAAGCTCACGCCCGATATGTTGGTCCCTTTCAGATTCTCGCAGAAGTTGGGTCAAGAGCTCACCGAAGGTTGCTCTTCCGCCACATCTAAGTCAGGTTCATAATGTATTTCATGTTTCTATGCTCCGAGAGTACCTTCCAGATCCGTCCCATATTATTGATCATCATCAGATTGAGTTAACCGACAAGTTAACATATGAAGAAAAACCACTTCGAATTCTGGACCGTCAGGTGAAACAGCTAAGGAACCGGGAAATTCCAATGGTGAAGGTGGAGTGGCAAGAGCACTACGGAACTGAGGCGACTTGGGAAAAAGAGGAGGAGATGCAAAACCAATATCCACACTTGTTTACATCCTATAGTAAAAGCAAGTTTGGAGGACCAAACTTAAATAAGGGGGAGAGTGTAATACCCCACTCGTGATTCGATTCTCGTGATTCTGCTTGATCCTCTGCTCGCGGTCATTGAATGTTTAATGAAAGTCTGTGTGAAAATGTGATAAACATGCATGGAATTTAGAAATATGAGTTCTATCTGCTGAGTTGAAACTTATCTGTCACAAGTGAATCACCTAAATCAAATTGAGCACTTTAGAGATTTTATTTGCGTAAACCGATTTGATATTTGAGACCTACATGATTTTTAGGTTATAATGAGATTTTTGTGTAATTTTCATTTCGCACCCTAAAGCGAATGGTTTTCGCCTTTTGTGCTCTTATATATATATGTTGTTATATTATCTAAGTGTGGAGCTTTTGATCATAAACGTGGGTCACTTTTGGGAGAAGGAAAAGAGAGAAAGGAGGAGAGAATTTGGGGAAAATTGTGGGTCATTAATGATACTACTCAACTTGTTGATTTGGGTGATTTATTCAAAGGTAATTGAATTCTAGCTTAATCTCCAAGAATTTTATCTCATGTTTGTATGATTGATGGATAATCCATGTTTGATTCACTAGGTTTCTACCATTTGAACATGTTGGCAATAATTTGAGTATTGTATGAAGATATGCTTAAATCCTTGAATTATAGCATCAATCCATGTATATATGTTGAAATCATGCAATATGTTTGAAGAATGTGAAGTTAGATTGAATTTGTGGAAGTGTTGACTTGACAAAGCTTCTAACTTGGTTTCAATTGGTATGATTAAGCTTTAGATCCATGTTTTGGGGTTGTTAGATGAATGTGTTGCATGAATTTGATCTTTGAATCTATGAAAATTGGGTTTGATTGATGATTTTGGGATGAAATTCGCTGCCTGTAATTTGTCGACGTCCGCCGAAAGGGGTCATGTCCGCCGAGCGAGAATTACACCTCCCAAAGAAGCCAATTTGCATCGTCCGCCGAAAGGGAAATGTACGCCGAGCGAGAAATCGACCATCCAAAGATTTTTGATCAAGATTAGACATCGCCTCGCCGAGCGACAAGTCCACGCCGAAGCGAGGACTATTCAACAAGAAAAATATGATTTGTTCTGCTTTCGCGCCGCACTTTGGTGCTATTCAATGTTTTTCGATGAGTTTTAATAAAGATATTCATATCCTTAAAGTCAGAGTGGCATATGGAATGACTATTAAGGATTTGAAAAGAGAAATACTAATTGATCAAGATATCGTGTGCAGGCACACCCGTATGAACTAGTACGCCACCATAACGCTGTGAGTAATAGTGCATTACATATATATTTATGTATCTGTTCTGTAAGACATTATTGTAAATGATGTACTGATTTGAAAATGAAATCCATTGTGAAGGCTATCCGCCGCAAGGCTATCTGCGTTTAAAGGCTATCTGTTAAAGGCTATCTGGCCGCAAGGCTATCTGGTGCCGAAGGCTATCTGCGTGGAAGGCTATCCGGCCGCAAGGCTATCTGCCGAAGGCTATCTGCGTAAAGGCTATCTGCCGCATAGGCTATCCGGCCGAAAGGCCAATCTGCTTACTTTGGAAATGTTCGCTATGTATTGTAATTTAATTAATCAAGTACTATTATTCACCGAGCTTGTCTCATTCTCGTAATTTTTGTCCGACCAGAGGAAGTCGGCTTGGAGGACCGCGAAGCGCCGTTTCATGCATTTTGTCACCTCAAGGCCAGCACTCAAGAAACCCTTGCACTTTAGACCGCTTTTGTTTGTAACATACTTTTGTGTACCATAGTAGCCGGTCGTGGTTATTGTAACTATCATTTTGTATGCCTAATATCTGGGCTGGTTTTGTAACCATAACGGTTTATGTAACTTAACTTTATGTACATATTCGTTTGTGATGAATGTTTAGATGGTCCTGGTTTTGGTAGTTGCTCAATGGATGTCTCTGTATGTCGTCATTTAAATTTAATGCTTCCGCTCAGGCCCCAGATACCTACTATAGCAGGTCATTCTGTCTGGTTCTGATTAGGTCATGCCCGAACCTCACTAGGGGCGGGTTAGGGGTTTGACAAAGACATACATCACACTCACCCACACTTATTACAATTATGCCCTCGCACAGAGGGTCCGAATAAATAATACAGTCCTGAATAAAAGAATAATACAGTCCAAATAATACAGTCCGAATAATATACAAATTCTTAATTAATTAATAAATTAACTAAGAAAGCGGTAAACTGGGATGCAAGCCAGGGACTGCCTTGACTCCGCTCCAGATAATGAAGTGATGCATGTTTGGGTCAAGCTACGCAGTAAATCCATTGGGATGCCCAAATTAGCCTCTCGCTTGCAATGTTTCTAAATGCGCGTCGACTGAAAATTGCTGATTCTTCATTTTGCTGCAACAGAGAGCAGGAAAGGGGCATAGAAATGTATTTCACAAAATATATCCATGCCTCGATCCTCATGCCACCAATCACGCATATCGATGCATGATGGCCGAGGAGCCGAATTGCACAGCTCAATATAGGATGGATGCATATGAATACTACAACAAAACCTAACTCCATCATGGATAATCCGGAGTGTCGGTGACTTGGGAATTGAGACCCGTTCCGTCGCTCGGTGTGTGAAACGCGCCTCGTTTCCTATGCCCGGGCTAACTCCTATCCCGAACAAAATGCAATATGCATGATATGCATGAAATGTAGCTAATATGCAATCCTAACATACACAATGTCATGGAATGGCATACACGCTATACGAGGTAGTATACAACCGGGCATACACAATGCTACGGATGAAATGACATACGCAATGCAGTAATGTGCTTACACCAACATGAGAGAGCCTCAGCCACACTCACATAGGAGGCCATCAGATGAAAACAAGATATTGCCAAGCGTGTCATGGGCACGCAAACCGAGAACGGACCCTCAGGCACCGAAATGCCACTCTAATGGGACATGGCAAAGACATGGAATATGATATGCAAACATGCAAAAATCAGTGGCAAAACGAGGGGCAAAACAGCCCCGAAACCCGGTAAAACGAAACCCAATGCATGAAATGATCCCGAAATGCGAAATTAGGCACCCGAAATGACTTGTAGCTATACAATACATGCATAATTGATACATGAAATGAAAAGGAAGAACCAAGGCAGCCCAAAAAATCACATTTTTACAGTACAAAACAGCCAAAAAAGCAATTACAAGTAGGGCTAGCATGGCATACAAAAATGGCTCAAAGGAGGCTATGAAACAAGTGGTAGATGCAAAGCCCAAATGGAAAAATACCCTTCTACAACACTGAAGAGGGACTAAAAATATGAACATTTACAGTATATTACAAGCCTCAAATCAGTATGCAAACATGCTCAAAATGCAATGCAAGATTAAGGATAACAAGAGGCTATAACATGAGATACCCCAAACATTCATCAAAAAAGCAAGGACCCTTAATGAGACATGCCAATAAAGTCAAAATATGGCCATTTTTAGTTCTGATCATGGCCGGAAATAGAAGCTAGATAAGCCTAAAAAGCATGCAAAAATGAGGGGCAAAGAGGGGTATAATGGTAAGCACAACATGGAGGCCCCCAACAGTGGTGATCCCTTCTACAATGTTGTATAGGGACTCAAAATAAGCCTACTCACAGTTCATGATACACTCCAAAACAATTTACATATAGGCCAAACAAATCATGCAAATTTACGGTAAATAGGAGGGATTATGAAGTAAGTCCAAGATAGGGGGCCCAAAAAGGGTTGAGCCCTTCTTAAATGTTGAAGAGGGGCTCAAAATAGGCCCACTTAAAGTTTACATTATGCTCGAAAACAGATCACACATAGGCTAGAAATTTCATGCAAAAATGTGACATACCAAGGGGTATTGAAGCAAGTACCAAATGGAGGGCTCAAACAGGATTGAGCCCTTGAACAAACATGAAGAATGGCTCAAAAAATGCCTAGTTTCAGTTAGGGTCTGAGCCCAAAACAGTAAGAAAATAGGCTAGAAAAATGGTGCAAAAAATGAGCTAAAAGATGGGAAATGTGAACTTACCCTTGAAGACTATTCTTTGCTGCCTTTAGGACCAAGGGATGTTCCTTCTAAGCCTCTGAAAACCTCTCCTTGCTGCTGGAATGGAGTGGTGGTGGTGGTGCTTGGTAGTGATGAAGAAAAGGGGTAGAAACTTAGGGATTTTGAGAGAAAATGAGAGAGAAATAGAGAGAGATGTATGCAAGGCCCTTAGGGAAATTTTTGTAACCCTAAAACCAGTCTTGGAGGCTGGTTATAAAGGCAAGAGGAGAGGAGAAAGAGTGGGGGGAAATGACACCAAGTTTCCTCCCAAAGCTCTCTCCTGATAGAGATGTTTTGAGGAAAACAAATATACAAAGAAGTGCACATTGAGGGGATCATGACCGGCTAGGTATTTTTGTTGCAGGTGGCCAGCCGGCCACCCCCTATGGCCGGCCGGCCAAGGGGCAAAATGGTCCAAGAAAATTTTTGGCCGGCCACCAGACATTGGTGTCCTCCCAGGTCTCCTCAACACAACCCTATGGTTGAAAATTGGCAACTGTAAAACAGGAGAAACAACAAGCCACTTTTAGGAGGGGTTCAAAAGGGTCAATTTGAGTTACTGGCCGGCCATGTGATATTAGGGTCCTCCCATGTGTGTACAACACAAATATGTGGTTTGGGCTTGAAGAAAATGCTCCTAGGGTGGTCAACATTGGCCCTAAGGAGAAAAAAGGCCGAGGGCGCCGGAGGAGCATAACCGATTGCCGAGACAATTGTTGGTCTCCCACCCTTCAAAGGACCTTCCCGTGATAAAACAGAGGTACCTGCCAAAATGAACAAAAACCGATGCAAAACGAATGCTCTAAATAAAACACAATGATCCCAAAATAGGTCATATAATCGAAAGTGGCATTCGCCACGGCGTGGGTTTTCGACCCCGGTCCTCAAAACGGAGTAAATGAGATGTATGCCAAAAATCGGAGGAATCAGAGATGGTTAGACGATCCCGAACCCAGGCACACGGCCTGACGGCCTCAAAAACCGGAACCTGCCCAAATGGCAAATGGCTTCACGGCCACTTAAATGTAGCCCACGGCCACCGAGGATGGTCTACGGACCTCTCCTCCTTAGAAGAGAAACAGAGAAAACCAAGTCTGTTCGGAACCGAGGCAGGTACGTAAGAGGGTTCAAAGTCTGGAGGCAGGCTCACTACCGCGACTGGGACTTCTGAACGAGCTCAATATGCAACATCACTGAGTGCTCAATCGGTGACGTCTGAGTCTTAAGGTCGGTCAAAAATGGGGTGTCTACAGTATATTTTTTATTTAAGCTTTGCTTATAAGATAATTTGCAATGAATTTTAAAAAAATGTATCATTTTCCATGTAGTTGTTCTACATTTTGAACTTTCTACTTCTTTTTGTGTTTGTTTTTTTTTTAATCTAGATATTTTGTTTATCTCCAATTTTGCAATCTTGGTTTATAGCTATTCCTTTTTCTGCAAAAATATTTATATGTCAGCTCGTTTCCAATATTTTTCTTTTGTGCTTCCTGATAAAGGACCTAATCAAATGATTCTTATATTTCGATGCCTTCGGCTGTACAAATAGACCCATGTTTCTTTTCTATAACGCTTATATGGATTTTGTTACCTTTCTTGTATAAAAATTATAAGCTACAACTTTTGGATGAGATTTATAATTTATACAATCTTTTGAATCTCTTTTTCACTATTTTTAGTCATTAAAGAGAATGAAATTATGGGGAAATTGTTACCGATGCTTTGACTTGGTTTTTGTTCGCTTGTTTGCATAGGTCGAAGAAAATTTTTGGTTCTTTGAACAGAGAGAATGATATGCTGAGTATAGATGATGGGGATCTGATGCAACTAGTGCTTGTGAAAGCTATGCTAATATTCCAGAGTGGGTACAGCTTGTCGAACTCGTTAGGAAAGTTGCCTACAAATGTGGGAGCCCGAATAAGGAAGTGTGTATATAGTGCTTTGGAGAAAGGTCCGCTAGATTGGGCAAAGAAAATATTGGAGCATTCAATCAAAGAAGGAAGTTTATAAAGGAAATGCTTCTGGACCGACAAAGGTGATATTTCTTGATAATCACTCTCTTCTGTAGTTGTTGATGAAATTCCTGTAGGATGTTGATAAATAAACAGTATGGGTATGTGCTTTATTAATTGGCATGTAGAGTAGTTTTTGCACTTCTAACTGATTGATTTATTTGCTTCAGATATGTTGCTATGTTGTCAGAGTTTGTTATGCACCCTACTATCCTTGAGCTTTTAATTCTTTTTTCTATGTTAGATATATGTCCAATTGGTGTTTCTTCTCTAGGACATGACAATCCTTTTTGGGTTTAAAAAACTACTGGTTGTATTCCTTGGAATGAACCACTACCTTGCCCTTTAGAAAAGAAAAAAATGCTTTAATTATTAGTTATATATACACTCCAACTGGCGCCTCTCAACAGTCCCTTATCAAAATCCTCTTTGTGCTCAAAATTGTTCACTAGGAACATTTTCCATGGTTTACCATAGGCAGAGATTCCTCCAAACCTGCAAAACAAATTATAATCAGTGAACTCTAAACCCAAAACACAAAAACAAATCATTTTTGCCTATAATATTTTCTAAATAAAAGTTACAATTCTTATCAAATTTATTTAAAATATCATAAATTAATCCCAGAAGAGTTATCTAATAGATTTCTTATCCAATAGAGTTATTATATAGGTACATTCACAAGAGTTATCTAAACCATGTGAACATCTAAAAAAAAAAAAAAAAAAATTGACAGTAGATATAAAACATATATATATGAACGTATATACTCCTGCAAAACTAACTATTGAGAGAGAAAGAGAGTACAGATCACCTGATTGGTTTCGACAAATCTCGCATCGATGAATGTTCAAAACCTTCTGTACCCATTGATTCATCCATTCCTTTTTTGCAAGAAAGAATTTTTGGTGAGGAGACAAAGTTTCAGAGAAAAAGAAAGAATTTGAGAAGTTAGGAAGGAGATAACGATGCAATACAAATTTGTCCAGCTTGTGAGACGTTAGTTTGTGATCCACCGTTAGTACAAAACGATGTCATTTTGTGTAAGAGTTAGGACCTACATGTGTGGCTGAATCTCAACCTTTGATTGCTATAATTGCTGATGTGTCATGATCCTGTTGACTGGACTGTTTGGTCCAGTTTTAGCCCCAACATGAGAGAAGCCACTTCCTATCTTCTATACTGTTGTTGTCTGGCTCTTGTTTCGCCATACTCCCTAGGGGCATTGATTATGGTAGCTAACTTACCTACCCAAAATAATGAACTAAGAAGAATATCTTCCTTTTTTGTCTTTTTGTAATAGCAAAATATGATTATGGATGAGGAATGTGAAAAATGGAGCACATATTGTAAAGAGAAAATGAAATGGACAATTCAAAAAGCTACAAGGAAAAATGATTTTAGCTTATTTTTAAGAGTAATGTTCTTCTCTTTACCAAATCATCCACTTCTTAATTTCTCAACACTTGAGTTGAGCCCAAACAAACATAAATTTAAGATGGGAAGGCCATCCACTCTAGTGTATCAGAACTAGTAGTCGGAAGGTCATGCACTCTACATATGCATTTTTTACAAAATAATGAATATTATTCTTAAAGGTACATTAGGTTGATTTTTTATTAGAAGCATTATTCTTCTTAAGATCGCTTCTGATGCATTGCCATTAATCTTAATGGTACATTAGGTTGAATTTTGATTTTATTTCTACTTTTCAGTTTAGTATTTTGGTTCCTAAAACCCAGTTTGACAATATGTTATGGCATGGTCAGTGTATGCTATGAAGTATTTTCAGTTATTCTAGTCGATTTTGCTTGGCTACTAAAAACTTAAAATGCCCATTCAAATTCTATGAATTAGGGATATCTAGGCATGTGTTGATGAATTTCATGTCAAGTTGTTTTGCAATGTGAGCACTAGGAATCTAACATTTAGCAACTTCAAGACTTGTGTTTTTCAAAAAAAAAAATAATAAACTCTCTTTAGTGTTAATAAGGCCTGTAAAGTGGAATTAACAAAATTTCTTGTATGATTACTTTTGTACCAATCTATCATTTGCTGCGGTAACCAAATGTGTGAAGGAATAAAATTGAATAATTTTCTTCTTTTTGTGTGTTTTTGTTGTTGTGTGGGGTTTATTAAAATGTTTTGTTTGTTGTTTATTTTTTCCTCCATGTATAAGTGTCTCCAAATTGCAAAAAAAAAAAAAAAAAAGAAAAAAAAAAGAAAGAAGAAGGAGCGGGAGAGGGGGAAACAATTGGAGCAGGAGTGATGGTACCAATACTAATATAGGGTAGAAAAGCCGTTACTAGTGCATTGGTTGTGCTATTCAGTTTCTGTGTTGGTAGCAAAAAATGGAGTAAAAAATTTTAGCGACTAAATATTTAGTAGCTAAAAAGAGAATTAAATGGAAACAAATCTTTCAATAACTAAATATGTAGTAGCCATAAACAAAAGACTTTAGGTGACTAATAATTTAGTAGCCAAAAAAAAAAAAAAAACAAAAGAAAGAAAAAACACTTTTGGCGACTAAAACTTTAGAAGCTAAACAAAAAACTAGACTTTAGGCAACTAAACCATTTAGTAGCTAAAAGAAATAAGATGAATAAAAAAGACAATTAGCGACTAAAAGTTTGGTTGCCCTAAACGGTTAAGTTTTTGGCGACAAAAAATTTTAGTCGCTGAAAATATAATGTTAAATTTATTATGAACTTTTCACGACTAAAAAAAGAGTCAGCAATTGAATACTTTCAATGACTTAATAATTTTAGTTGCTAATTGAAAACTTTTGGCTTACTAAAAAGTTAGTTGCCAATTGAAGATTTTCAGCGACTAAATAATTTTAGTTGCCAATACCTTTCCTCGACAATCATCTAGCTTACAAAGCTAGCGCATCAAAAGTTTGTCAAGAACATTTTGGCTACTAAAATTAGTCGCCAAAAGTGTAATTTGTTGTAGTGTATGTATTGTACATAAACAATTTATTTAGTTTTAATTTTGCTATAATAAAGAAAATGCATTGTACAAAATACATCCATATCTGGTTAGTATAAAACTTAAAAACTAGGATTTTTATTTTTTTCTTGATTGAGATAAAAGGGGAAAAAAAAAAAGAAAAAAAAAACTAGGATTTAATGAGTACTAACTGTTTGTGCCAACTAAAATATAACGCTGCTGTTATTATTATTACAAAATATATATATTGATATTTAATTTTGTAACATTTATTTATTTGTTCGTTTTATCTATTATATGAATTTGTTTGGTGGGCTTGAAATTCTAATATTACTTTAGGACCAAGTTTTGGAGTGAAAATTTTATAGACGATGATAGACATATATATATATATATATATTTCAATCCTAGGCCTGGTTCATAGGTTTAGAAGGTAGTTTTTGAACTCGAGTTTACTTGACTGTGATAATTTCTTAATTATAAGAAAATAAAATAAATATAAATATAAAAAAAATATACAGACCAGCAGACCCATGGAGGCTGCAATAGTGCTGCAAAGGTGTGTAAGTTAATGTGTTAGACCCACAGTTGCTTCAATGAGGAATACATGGCCTAGAAAATTCGTGATTGTCTGTCTATTCATTTGAATGAGTCTTACTTGCAATCGGATATATGGGCTCAAAATAAGCCCATTGCTTCTGCTTAAAAAGAGTCAAGTTCTGCAATCTACCAGAATGTACAATTTTTTTTTTTTTTTTTTTTAAGATTATATTACAAATTAATCAAATTATTAATGTTATGTACTTTTAATGATAAAAATTTGTTCAGAGTTATAAAAAAATTCATTAATTATTTTATTTTAATATTTAATACTTCTAAATATTTTTCCATTATTTATTTTTTCTTTTTTCTCTTTATAATTTTAAATAATTTTTAAGGACAGATCACCAAGTGGGGATGCTTTTGCATATCAATAATAGATATATAGATATAGATGACAGTTGGATGATTTAACGTGTATTATATACCTAATGATGGTGATTAATTTTTAATTTATTGAGACGGTCTAGTAAATTTTTGATACATTTCATTTTCAGTTGGCCGCAAAGAAAGAAATTTGTTGTCTGGGGAAGAAGTAAACTGAATATATATATTTTCTTTCTTTCTACCTTTTTTTTTTATTATTTTTTATTTTTTTATTTTTGGTGGTAGAAATAGTTAATTAGTCAAGTCTGGTGGCCTGTCAATTTTCTTTCTTTTTATTTTTAATTTTTAAAATTTTTACTTTGATCTCATTGTGGTCATAAACATAAAGTAGGCATTTTCCTGCGTAAGAAGTAAAGGGCATAATTTTAATTATTTTAATAGATATGCATAAGAAACTGTTAATTAGTTAAGGATTGTAGACTATCAATTTAATTTTTAATTTTTAGGTTGATGTTATTGGAAGTGTAGACATGACTTTATAAAATAAGTATTACTCAACAAACGGACATGTTATACATTGTTCACACCGCGTCTAATGGGTGGGGTGAATTATTAATTACAGTAACAGAGTTTACAATCTTCAATGAAATTTATTCTATTATTTTAATTAAAAAGGTGGGTATTGATTATCGACTGTTTTTAATTTTCAAATGCCAAAAGTACCTTTGCCTCTTGTTCATGCCTCTTCTTTCCTTTCACAATTTCTCTTCTTATCCTCCCTAGTATCAATCCCTAGTATCAATGGTATGTGATATGCTTTGACATTCTATTACCATTGAGTTCCAAGGAGGATGAGAAAAGAGAATTGATAAGACTTGCCTTCGTTCGCTGCAACAGAATTAAAAAAATTGCCAAGTTGCCTACAATGATTATCATTAGTAGGTGAAAAAGGAAGAGACCCATAGAACTTGATATATGTTTTAGTAAATGACTTAATGTCTGGCTATAAGGGATTGTAAGGTGTACATTTTACTTTTTTTTTTTTCTTTTTTTTTTTCAATTCAAGATGTTGACACTAAATTTAATAGTGTTAACTACATTTTCTAGTTCCTCCATGTATATATTGATGTAAGTTGTCCATCCTTTAGCTTCTAATGTGTACACATTTTTTATTTTTTTTTTATTTCTTCTGAAAGTGTTGAAATTCTTTTCGGAATAGGATGATATCAATCCCTTCTCATATGGTGTTGATAGAATCATTACTCACTTGAAGACAAGATTTTGAGCTCTAACTTTCAAATTATTCAAAAGATTCAAGCATTCAAATCCTTGTTCATAAAGACTGTGTTCTTGTGCTTCATTGTATTATATCCACTCATGGGGAGTTATTGCTTACATTCTTATACTTATGAATTGCTTTAACAATTTGTAAAATTGATAGTGAACCTTTGGTGAGAGTTTTGATTTGGAACAATTGCTAAGTGTGTTCCTTGGTACCAAAATTTTTTCTTTTGAACAAGTGGAAGTGCATTCATACTAGTAGAAAGGAATACCCAACATGAATTTCGCAAGTGTCAATTCACCTTAAATACTAAAAATGACTAGCCAAACAATTGGTAAGGTGAAAGACAATATCTATTTCTTAAGGGTCACTTCATAGCTAAAATTTTGTCCTTAGAATAAGTGATGGTGCATTCATACTAAAATTTAAACAAAAGTAGCAAATTGTAAAAAGATAACTGTGGGACCGAACTTTTATTGAATTAGACCCGATAATATATTACACATGGCTTGGGAAAAAAAAAAAAAAAAATCATACAAGAGTAGGGAACATGATTCCATATCTCATGGAAATGTTTATTCAAATTATTAACATTCACATAACACTGAATAATATAAAAACATATATGTAACAAGACATGGACTGGATATGATTGATACAACACACTAATTTATCACGCACTACGACCATACCACAACCAAAACATAATTTAAAAAAGATAAAAGCCTAAAAAAAAAACAAGGATGAAGACAATAACATTAAAAAAAAAAAAAAAAAAAAAAAAAAAAAAAAAAAAAAAACCAACCGTGACATCAAATTTTATGGGGTAGCAGTTATTTACAAGAGTTGGGAATACGGTTCAGACTCTTCTTACTCAAGATGGGTCTGAAACATAACGACTGACACTATCAGCCCCACCAAGGACATAGTAGGAAGAAGTCATTGATGGATTAATGGATATGAATCTCCCTCTCCTAGTAAAGCCAAGTTAGACTTATACCCATTACATCCTACCCAACCCCCCCCCCCCCAAAAAAAAAAAAAAAAAAGTAAATTACATTGACACCCTCTGATGTGTATATTTATTATAGTTTCCTCTTCTTACCTTTTGAAAATTACATCTCTCTTCCTGAGATTTAAAGTTTCATTAAAGATTGTCCCCTGAGATTTAAAGTTGCATAACAGTTCCCTCCCTTACCGTAATGATCATCATATATAAAATTAAATTAACAGGAGGGTCAGTGTAATTTTTCAAATGTGAGGGGGAGAATCGTAATAAATATAAATCTCAAGGGGTGTCAGTGTAATTTATCCAAAAAAAAAATGAAAAAAAAGCCCCAAGGAGATAGACTCTATGACACACGACCACTACCCTCAGATAGGAATGAAAGAGACTTGACATAGGTATGATATAATGAAGAACAATGAAGATGAAGAAGATAATTACACTGCAAAGCATCCAATGGGACTCCAAATCTTGTCCGCTGGAAGTTGTTTAGGGGAAGGGCTCCATATTTTGTCTTTGCGATAATCCAAGATCTTTGCGCTATTACTTCTTAGGCATAATCGATACGTCAATTTAAAAACTTGAAAGGTTGTAATGCAAATCTGACAGTCTTGTTTTGGTTGATCGTTGTTGGAAACAGTCAAAAGATAAAAGTACCCTTCCCCGGAATTAGCCAAGTAGGCAAATGTTACATCAAGTGGGATTTCCAAGCCTTCCAACACTTGTTTATGCTTTTACCTCCATCAACCAATTTATAAGCAACAACCCCTTCAGATGGAACCAAGCAAATCAAAACATCCCCATCATACATCACAGCACCACCATCGAAGTCGAATGGAATACCACAACGTTGTTTGTCTTTGTCATTATTTAGAGGATATGTCATCCACTCAAAGTGAGTGGGGTATCGAATATCAGTCCATGGACGACGACGAAGCTCTAGATGATGTTCATCTTTATCAAACAAAGGGCAACGTGTCCATTCATTTGTTTTCGTATCAAAAGTGAAGGAAGAGCTAGAAGTCGATACATGAATCTTATTACGGATAACAACATAGGCTAGGAATTGAGGGTCTTGGAAGAACTTAGAGTCAGGTGTAAGAAAAGGAGGACTAGGAAGTTTTTCCCAAGTTTCTTTTTCGGGGTCAAATACCTCAAAAGGATACTGGCAAAGATAGAGATCGGTGTTCCAAAGAAGGACATATAGCTTTCCTTCCACCATAATGATCAATGGAGAAGCCATCCCTGAAAGCATGTCATCACGAACTTGAGATACCACATCGATTTCAGGATTTGCAAGGTCAATCTTGAAGACCTTTGAGTTGTAGTCATGTAGACTATACCTGAAGAAATTATTCATTGTGTCAATTAATAAATGATTTGTGTATTGCTCCATAAATTATGGGATATGATTGAATTTGTGGATATTATTTTTCTTATTCAGTAGTGGCCGAGTATTGTGTATAGAAAATTTTACCTAACTTGTCTTTATTAAATACGTGAGAGACAATGTATGACCCATGTATCATATTCTGCAGTTCCTTATTTGTAGCGTTACATACACATTGTGAATAGTAATTTGAGACTATATAATGATTTTTCTTCATCCTATAAATATTGGTGTTATTGATGTAAATAAATTATGTGTTAATTACACATTTCTGCCCTATTTTTTTAAAAAAAATTCAATTCACTTTGGTTCCTATTATTTTAATTTCAATAATTTGGTCTGTAGACTGTAAATCCAATTTCAATTTGGTCTTTGTTTCTAAATTTTTGTTAATTTTGTCTATGTATATACTTTAGAAAATTGAGAAATATTCCAAAATTATTAATTTTAACCCTCAATTTGGATGAAATGGCCAAATTGAAACTACACTTAAAATGTAAGAACCAAAATATTCAATTTAAAATTATAAAGACTAAAGTGAAATTTAAATAAAACTACAACCATGAAAAGTGTAACTAGCCTCTTTTTTTTTTTTTTTTTTTTTTTTTTTTAGTGAAAGTCAGTTGTTAGTTGTTAGATTTGCACATATGGGAGTTAATATCCCCAAAGAGTGCTTGCCTCCCTAATTCAACTCCCCTAAGGAGAGTTAAATCCATGACCTCTCCCTAGGGAAGCACTTAAAAAAGTCTTGGTGACTAATTAGATTAGGCCTAGTTAGTCTTACATTCTATTTTTCTTATTCTAAAAACTAGCACAATATAAGAAATTCCACTTAATAGACAGTATAAAACATTGCTTATAAGCTATAACATGACTTGTATACAGAAATGTTGGAAGTTTATGAAAAATGATGTGTTCTAGTTTTTGCAAGACTTCTATACCAATAAGAAGTTGGTTATAGGGCTAAATAGTTCTTTATAACTTTGATACCGAAGAAGATGTGTCCTGAAGGGTTGGCGGATTATAGGCCTATATGTTTGGTAGGAGTGATTTATAAAATTTCGGCAAAGATTCTATCCAAAAGATTGGGAAAAGTTCTACCAGATGTAATAAGTGAAGTGAAACAAATTTTTGGAGGTAGGGATATATTTGATGGGGTAATGATCGCCAATGAGGTGGTGGGTTGGTGGGAGAAGTCAAAGAGAAAGGGTGTCATCCTCAAACTTGACTTCAAAAAGGGTTACGATTCAATTAACCGGGATTATTTGTTCTCTATGATGCATAATTTGGGGTTAGGAGAAAAATGGGTGGGATCGATGGAAACATGTGTCACCACAGCAAGAGTGTCAGTTTTAGTTAATGGGTCATCAACAGAGAATTTAGTTCACAAAAGAGATTAAGGTAGGGAGATCCACTTTCTTTTTTCCTGTTCAATATTACAGCTCAAGGTCTAAATGTGTTATTAGAAAGAGCAAAAGAGTTAGGCTTAATAAAGGGGGCTTCTATGGAGATATCAGACTTGAGATTATCATATATCCTGTTCGCAGATGGTACGATACTGTTTTGTGAAGCAGAATGGGCTGAAATTATGAATGTGAAAAGAATCCTGAGATGTTTTGAGGTTATGTCTGGGTTAAAGATAAATTTTCATAACAGTGTGGTGTGTGGTGTAGGGATCAATGAGGAAGAGTCTCAAGCTTTTGCCTCAAAGTTGTTTTGCTTGTGTCAAAAAATACCTTTAAAATACTTGGGTTTGCCTCTTGGTGCCAATCCTAGAAGGAAGAAGTCTTGGTAGCCAATTGTGGATAAGGTCAGATCCAAGTTAGCATTGTGGAAAAGGAAGTTGTCGTATACGGGGAGGCTAACTTTGATCAAATCTGTGCTGGATGGTTTACCAAGGTATTATATCTTTATTTTTAAAATGCCTAAAGGAGTAGTAAAGGAGATTGAAAGGATCAAGGCAACCTTCTTATGGGGTAGTTCAGGTTTAAAAAGAAAGATTCACTTAGTGAATTGGAAGGATGTAACAAGGAGAAATGAGCAAGGTCAGTTAGGATTACGAGGATCGATGAAATGAATGAGTTCTTGTTGGTCAAGTGGTGGCGGAGATGTGGGATGGAAGATAACTCATTATGGAAGAAAATTATTACTAGTAAGTATGAGGCCGAAGGGGAAAGATGGTTAGCAATGAAGGAAGGGAGTGGCAATGAATCTATTATGTGGAGTGATATTTGAAATGTGGCAAGATCTAATACAGGATTGTTTGAGTTCTTTGTATCGAAGTATTAAATTAAGGTTGGAAATGGGAACATGGTTGCATTTTGGCATGATAAATGGTTATTGAATGTCCAGCTGAAAAGAGAATTCCCGAGGCTGTTTATGCTTTCAGTGGATAAGGAAGGTACATTGAGTACTTTTATGCAAAGGAGGGACAACTCTGGGGATTAGAAGTTAGTGTTCAAAAGATCATTACTTGCTTGGGAGGAAGAGGAGGTAGTTAGGTTGCAGGTATTACTAAGAGATGCTCCTAATATTAGCTTGGAGCAAACAGGATTCAGCTTGGTTGGATCAACATCTTCTAGTTTGTTCACAAAGGGCATTGTTAAGAGAATGGTCGGTTAACCAGGTCCTTTATCTTTGGTACCTAAGATGCTTTGCAATAATGTGGCTCCTCCAAAGGCTCAGTTTTTGAGCTGGTTGGTGTGGAGAGGAACAGTTAAAACCACTGATATGTTGGTGAAAATTGGGGTGTTAAGTCCAACAATGGGAAATGACTGTCCTTTTTGTAAAAGTGAAGATGAAACAGTGGACCATCTATTTTTGTTTTGCCCTAAGGTATGGATAGTCTGGTCAAAATTGTTGCTCTAGTGGGGAATAAGTTGGGTCACACCTCCTAATGTAGTGAGTATGCTGCTATGGTGGGTTGGAACAAAATTCAAGAAAATGGTGTTGAAGATTTGGAGACTTGTTCCAATTGCTATGCTCTGGTCTATCTGGAGGTGGAGAAATGAGTGTGTCTTTAAAGGTGTTGGAAAAATTGGTTTATATAGGCATATTTTGGGTCAACTTTGAGCCCAAAATTGAGTGGGTCCCAAACGTCTTTTTGGAGTGGGTCCGAAGAGGTGAAGTGTTCCTTGCCGCGTGACAAGTCACATGGTGAAGACGGTTCGTCAAAACCATTTATGAGTGAATGGGAATATGATGTCGTTTTTGGGTTCGTGGAATGGACATTTAAATTTTTTAATATGGGTTTCCTTGTGAGGCTTGTTCCACATTGAAACTTTAAGAGAGTTTTGCTAAGTATATAAGCTCTAGCCTACAACACTTGGGTTGGGCCGCAAAGGGCACCCCAAGTTTATAGAAGGGAGGAATTATGGACAAAGTGAACCTTAGCCCAAACCACCACACACGTGCGCGCGCATTGCCGCCGCCGCTGTCCGTCCGAGGCGGGCGCGGGTGTGGGTTGTGGGTCGGGTCGGTTCTAAAATTAATTTTTTGGACAAAATTCTTTTGAATTTTTTCAAAAATTATTGCAAGAATTTAATTCAAATTTGAATTTAAATTTTTGTCCAAACAAACTTTTTTCTGTCTAAATATTCCACAATAGATTTTTCAGTTCAAACAGTTTTTCTAATCATAAAACCTAATGTATTCTTAACTCGCCGCATACATATTCAAATTTGGTCAGTTTTGTTCCAAATCTGTTTGAATTTTGAATGATATTTGTTCATTTCAAAAGTGCACCTGTTCAAGTTAAATTCATACCTGTTCAGACAGCAGTGTTTGCCTATAAATGCCTTTCAATTCCAACAGTCTAAGGATCCGAAAATCAGTCTACAATTTATGCTTTTGTTGTCCAAATTTTATTTAGTGCGTTATTCTTCATTCTAGTTTTAGGATAAATCAAAGAGAGTATAGAACACAGGTTCGGTTCGCCGGACAAATTTGTTTGAAGTGCTTCTACAAATTTGTGAAGATCATTGTATCCTGAGAGATAGACGCCACTCAACCGTAAGCACCGAAGTGGGGCGAATCTGTCTTAAGGACAGAGTGTCACACACTCGACTTGGTCTTTTATTTTTTATTTGATTCGACAAAATAAATTCTGTAAGTTTTTATTTTATTTTGTTTGATTTAGTTTCAATTTATTTATTTATACAGAAGATTGTTCCAACAAAAGGTAGGTTGCCCAACATGGATGAGTTGAGTGAGATAGTAAACATAAGGGTTGGGTTATGGGTTACATAATTTGTTTAGCATACACTATGCAAAGGCATGATATTGTGGAGAATTTAAGTCAAATCAGGATGTGTCTATGAGGTGCCTGGTGGAGCTATTGAGTAGTGTTGGGTTGTGGGTGGTCATTTGCGATAGTCCGTAGTGTTCTTGCTTTGGTGGATGATACCGCGTGTCTCGATGCTAGGTAATGCCGCCAGATGTCACGATCCGTCTCAGTGCTACTATAAGTTGATAAAATGTTGGTTTTACTGATATATGGTTTGGAGTTGGTGTAAATTGTTTCTTGTTTGTTGTTCTCCTGTTTGTTTGGATTTAGGTTGTTTTTGATTGGCTTCTCACCAATCTTGGGTTTGTGCTTGCATATGATTGTGCTCCTTTGTGGTGCCAACCTAGTTAGGATCGTGAAGGTAGCTTTAATGCTTGTGCACTTTCCCTGATTTGTTGATGTATTTTTGTATGTAATATGTTTTTTTTTTCATCAATGAATCTTTTCTTTTACTGATCCAAAAAAAAAAAAAAAAAAAAAAAAACTAATAATTTTTATAAATATTTACTTAATAAGAAATTCCACTTAATAAACGGTATAAAACATTGCTTATATGTTGTAACAACTGAGTAATAAGAAATTTACTTAATTCTGATTTCATGTATAAATATTTATAACATGTACTATTATCATCAATTTGTACATGTGTTATAGAATTGTTGAAAAATAAATATTATGCATTTTGTTATACTGTTCTACTATCTCAATCCTCTTCATCTCTCATGCATCTCTCTCATTCTTTACTGTCATTGTAGATATCTTCGATATTCCTTATTGGAAACGACAAAGACATTTGACGCTATTTTCACAGTTTATAAAGTCCGTTTAGTCCCTCTTTCTCATATTCTTTTTCCTCTCGCTCTACTAGCTAATCTTCTTTAACTCTTATTTTCTGTTCCATGGCTTTTATTTAATGATTGTCATTACATTTTGTTTTCTCTGTATTATGAGAGATCCCGATTGGTGATTCTAAGATTTTTAGTGATTTGTTTAGTCATTTTATGATAATTGTTATGAAACTTTATTACTTGATTACAATATTTGTGGTTTATAAAAAATTTAGATATTTTTGCTACATCAATTAATTGTGTTGTTATGCATTTTGTGATTGATGTTATGAAATTTTTGTAGTTGGTTATGACATTTGTGATTTGTAAAGATTTTGATTATTTTTATTATGGCAATTAGTGGTGCAGTTACGCATTTTGTAAGTGATGTTATTAAATTTTGTGAGTTGGTTATGACATTTGTGATTTTTAAAATTTTTAGATGTTTTTATTATACCAACTAGTGGATAGTTACATAATTTTTGGTTAATGTTACAAAATTTTGGGAATTAGTTACGACATTTATGACTTTCTATAATTTTAAACAATTTTGTTACACCAATTAGTGATGGCATTATGTAGTTTATGTTTTATATTACAAAACTTTGTGACTTGATTATGATATTTGTGGTTTCTAAAATTTTAAATATTTTTATTATGCCAATTAAAGGTGTGATTATACATTTTGTAGCTGATGAGTAAAATAGTCTCTTTTTTTTTTTTATTAATTTTACTTAATAAAAATAGATAAAGGATTTATATTAAAATAAATCAAAAAATTTTAAGTATAAATTGACAAAATTATAAATTAATAATTTATTTTATTGTAAGATTCTATTCGTAAATGTTTTAATTTTGTTTTTTATAATGATAATTACATAATTTCGGCCCCATTTTCTCCAAAAATTTAGAACAAACATCCAAATTTTGTCAAAATCAAAATTTTGTCATTAATTATTTTTGACAAATCCCTAGACCATTTCTTTACCCCAAATGAGTGAGAGAGAGAGAGCAATTTCTAGACTTGGCGTGTGCCGCAAGCTTGTGGGCCAAATTTGCATCCCTATATGTGAGTAATGGCTATGAAATATGTGATTAGTGGTTATGATATATGTGATGTTGGTTATGAGGCAAATGATGTTGGTTATGAGATGTGGTCATGACATAAGTGTGTAAAGATTATGAGATATATGATTACTGATTATTAGATATATAATTTTGATTATGAGTAGAGTAATGTAGTTATAAGTCAAAGGGTGTTTGGTTATGAGATATGTGATTAGTGGTTATGAGATATATAATGTTGGTTATGATCAAAGTGGTGTGATTATGAGATATGTGATTAATAGTTATGATATATGTAATATTGGTTATGAGATATGTAAGTAATGGTTATGAGATATTTGATTAGTGATTATAAGATATGTGATTTTGGTTATGAGCAAAGTAGTGTCAAATGGTGTTTGGTTATGCTATATGTGTTAGTGGTTATGAGATATGAGATATTGGTTACGATCAAAGTTGTGTAGGTATGAGCAAAAGTGTTGTTAGTTATGAGATATATGACTAGTGATTATGAGATATATGATGTTGGTTATGACCCGAAGGGGTCAGTTATGAGATGTGGTTATGATTCATGTGGGTAATAGTTATGAGCTATGTGATATTGGTTATGAACAAAGTGGTATGGTTATGAGCAAAATGGTGTCACTTGTGAGATATGTGAACAAAGTGGTGTGCTTATGAGCAAAATGGGCAAAGTTGTGTAGGTAAGAGCAAAAGTGTTGTTAGTTATGAGATATATGACCAAAGGATTATGAGATATATGATGTTGGCTATAACGTAAAGGGGTCGGTTATGAGATGCGTTATGATTCATGTGGGTAATAGTTATGAGATATGTGATATTGGTTATGAACAAAGTGGTGTGATTATGAGCAAATGGTGCCGCTGTGAGATATGTGAACAAAGTGGTGTGGTTATGAGCAAAATGGTGTCAATTGTGAGATATGTGACTAGTGGTTATGAAATATGTGATGTTCGTTATATATATATAAAAAGTGTTGGTTATGAGATATGTGATGTAGGGACTCCTGAACTTATTTGATTTCCTTTGCCCTCTTTTTGGTAACCGGTTATACTGGTTGCCAATTCAAAATTAAATGGGAAAGTCTACAATGTGCACCTTATAAAAGGGCATATGATATGCACTTATTGTATGGTCCATATCGTACACATCGTAAAAATGACCGCTAAACCGGCCATGTAACAGGTTACAGATAGAATCATAACTTTTTTTCAAATATCATAACAATATTACAATGAATCATAACAATGTCATAATAGTGACCAAAATGTCATAAGAAAGACACTATAAATCATAACAACATAATGACAACTCATAACAAATATAGTTATTTCTAATCAATTATCATAACATTTGAATCGTGAATATTTTTATTATGATTCACCATGACAAATCATAACTTTTGGTAGTAAAATCATAACTTTTACTAAAATGAATCATAACCACAACTTTTTTCTCCACAATCATAATAAGATTAACAAATGTCATAACTTTTATTAATAAATCATAACCACAATACACTACAAGAATTTTCACTTTTGGCGACTAAATTTTTAGTCGCCATATGGTTTTAGCAACTAAATTATTTGGTCGCAATAGTCGTCGTCAAAGAATTGTCGGTAAAAGTAATTAGCGACTAAAATTATTTCAATCTTCCATTTGAATTCACCTACACACTAAATGTAAACAAGATTTCGCATTCAAGAATCAATCATGCATGCTTTCTTCGGATGCTTTTGCAAAAGTTAAAAAGAATTCTGGTTTAATGATCATACACTAGGTTGTCTTTTTTCTTTGGTAAGCAAAAAATTGGCTGATTCAAGCAAAAAATGTTTTCAAATCTAATGAGACAAACTAAACACCATCGGATCTAATGAGCCCTTTTTTAATGCAGTTTAAAAAGGGCAAACTATGACAGTGGTGTAGGATGGTGTAAGGGAAGAGAGAGTAAACACTCATAATGTTATTAATGAAACTGTGAATAATTTTATACAAAGCCTATGGACCAAGAAGCCTTTGGTCTGCACAATAGATTCAAGGGATTCATTGGAAGGGAAAATTGCATTTAAATAGGAACAACTCAAAGTAATTGCATTTTCATGGAGGTGGAACTCGCAGAAGTGAGAACTGTGTCCCATGCCACAATTTTCGCTTGCACCGCATACGACTTGCTTGCACCTCCATTTAAATGCAATTTTCCTTATTGGAGTCCCTATTGTAGGAGAAGATTGTACCGCTTAAAAATTGCTTTACTTGATTCACTTATTGGGCAAGTTGTATGTTCTAGCCCTGGCTCAGCAGAAGAGGAAATAATAGTACTTGAAGGAGATTCTGTCACTTTTACAAAGACACTAAATATTGTTCCTAGAATATGAAGAAACAATGATGTGTGTGTTCGCTTCTCCTCATAAAGAAGCTTCGCTTTAAACAACCCTTGCATTCTAGCAAAATGGGGATCTCATGTTCTTTAAAGCATTGAAAAGTCAAGATTGTTCTTTGTTGTTCTTTGTTGCTTAAGATAATAATTTTCTTATGGTATGTGAATTTCTTATGCGATTTTGATTTGCGGTATTGATGATATCAATAATAGATATGAACAACCTTTGAGTTTCAAGTGCAAGCCGTCACCAATTTCTATTCTGCGTGATACGCATACACCATGATTCGTGCCTTCTACGAGAATGAGCTTTTGCCGATAATCATCGCTCCTTCAATGTAACAACACAACCTTGCAATCACAGGGTGATCCACACAATGTCAAATGACATTCAATTTGTACGCCTGTGGTCGTTACTAAACATAAAGCTCAGAGAAGAAACTTTTCTAAAAAATAGTGCTGTTTAAGATGGAGAATGTTGTTCAAGATAATGAGGTGGTTCTCGTGAGGAGGAATGTCACCAAGAAAAACCCTTTGAAGAAATTAATGAACTCTCAATTGCCCCTTCTCGAGCTATTAATCCATCAATTTGTGCTATTGAAGTCGTGAATAGCTCCAATGATCATTTGGAATCACAGCCAACCTACACAAGGCCGCCAATGACATTCTGCTGGCTCTTCTCACTGTTGCCAAAAACAAAGCTCGAGACCGTACTTATCAAAAGAGAGAAGGCTCAGAAGATAGAGGGTTTTATTCAACAGAATGAGATGGTTCTCAAGTGAAGAGGAATGTGGTCGAAAAACCCGTGTTAGAGAAATTCCAAAAACTTTAGTGCCTCTTCTATCATGCGATGTTCCAATGATGATGGTTTTCAGAGTCGCGATATGGAACATAGATACAAATAGGTTTGGACTTTCCCTAGTAACGCTACCAAATCCATGACTGGGCCTTCTCGAGACAATCATCTCGAGGTTTTGGATACCCATCGCGCCTAATCGCAGGTCCGATTTGGATCCATCGCCAATGTAGACAAGGCTGCCGACATCATTCATTGGCTCATTCTTCATTGTTGGCATGAGTAAATGTAAACTCAATCGCAAGGTAATGCATTAAAAGAAGTACATTTCGTAAAAGATGGCGTAATGCTATTCAAGGTAGTGAGATGGTTCTCCGTGAAGGAGGAATGTGGCCAGAAAACCTCCATCGAAGATATCCCATTTAAACCGAGTACCTCGCCTCAAGATATCATGTCATTCATCTCTTCCATGGGGAATATGAATAGCTTCCATAATGATGGTTTGCAAAGCATCGCGACACAAGCAACCCAAATCATGGATATGAACAATCTCCAGCAATGTCACCAACTCCCCAATCATGGCTAATTAATGCGTGACTCGTGATTCTGCCAGATGAACATCTACTGTGTTTTCAATACCCATTGTTCACTCCGATCTCGTAACCCAAATCTAGAATCACAAAGCCACCCCACACGACACATCAATGACATTTTATTGCCTCGCTCAACCGCGATCGCCATGAATAAAGCTCGAGAAGGTACTTATCGAAAAGATACGAATCTCTGAGAAGATGGAAAATCTTATTCAAGTTGTGAGGTGGTTCTCGGGAGAAGGAATGTGGCCAAGAACGCCATGCCCTAGATGTGCGAGGTACCGATAATGGGCAATTTTGAATCAAAAATCAAGGCGAAGTCGAGGGTAGGTCTTGCTCGCAGGGATGGTCTTCAAGGATGGTCTTCGAGAGCGAAGAAGAGGATGTCTCCGTGCCGTCCCAAAAACAGGGGCTTTGGGAAAAAAACCTGAACAAATTTGAAAAAGAGGTAACCGGTTGAAGAGGTTGTCCATATTTTTAATCAAATTATTCAGTGGCTGAGATTAATTTGTAAAAATCTAATGGTTTAAAATAAATGTGTATATGATGTGCACATATTATTAAGGTGCACATCTTAACAGCTCCCAAATTAAATTATTAAAATAATTTAGTTATGTGGTAGTTATGAGATAATATAGTATGTATGAATAACTAAATGTAACTAAGTTATGAGTTAATATGCTAATGGTTATGATAACAGTAGAAAATCTTTCATGATCATTTTTATGATATTTTTTTCATAATACGTAGCATTACTCTACAAGAAAACACTACACACTAATCAAAGGATAAAAAATCTTCATAAAATATTTCATGATATTTTTTTCATGATTCCTAGCATTATCTAACAGTGAAAAATCTTTCATGATCATTTTTATGATATTTTTTTCATGATACGTAGCATTACTCATATGATATTAATTGTAATATAAAATCACATTCCCATAACTGATGTATGGCACACCCAATTGTACTTTAACAACGTGCACCGAAACACCAAAACAAAGCACAACTGAGTGGGAAAACTGTGGGGGATTCAAGTTTATTAAAAGGAAAAAACCATACACAAACACGAGAAACCAAAAACATAGAAATAAGATGGTGCACTAAAGTAGAAGTTTTGTAATAGATATGGATAAGAGAAAGAAAAAACTGAAAATGAGAATTAAATTGAAGAGAGAAACAAACCAAAAGAAAAAAAAAAAAGGAAAATTGAAGCAACAAGAGAGAACCAAACCAAAAGAAAAAAAAGGAAAAATTGAAGCAACAAAAGGAAAAGAATAGATGATGGAGAACCCCAACAAAGAAGAAGATTGAGAGAGAGAAAAGCACATCTGGAGTTGAAGAGTAGGAGACAGTCACTTGATACACAAATTCAATTCAAAATTTCTCAATTTTGTAGGTTAATATGTAAATTTAGTTATCACATTGGAGATGCTAATTGTTGCAGAATTTCTCAATTTCTAGGTTAATATATAAATTTAGTCATCACATTGGAGATGCTAATTGTTGCATTAAGGTCATGTTCGTTTGGAAAGTGGGTTGGATTTTTGACTTTTTGGCTTTTTGGATATTTTAGCTTGAGGATAAAAAGTCTCGCTTGGGGAAGGGTTTTTGGCTTCTTTTGGCTTTTTGTGAGAGAAATAATGTAATGATTATGAGTTAGATGTGATGTTTTATCTTATTGAGCTGAAAAGCTTATTTTGTTTTTTGTGGCTATTTTAACCAAAAAAGTCCAAACCATTCCTTCCTAAACGGAGCCAATGAGTGAAGAAATAGTTAGCCAAAAAAAAGAGACAAAAAAATAAAATGGGGAAGAGTCTCCTAATATTTTCCTTTCTGTTAAAATTTAATGTATAAATAAACAGAGAAATATAAAGAGAGAACAAATTGTGTATTTATTGATCTGTTCAATATGTTTACAATGATTCCTATATATAGAAGAGTAAAGTAGGTGAGTGTGTAGTAGGTGTGTAGTAGGTGGAGTAGGTGGTAATAGGTGGTAGTGGTAGGTGGAGTAAGTAAGTGGAGTTTGTTACATTCAACAGCCCCCCTCAAACTCAAGGGGGATAGGAACTAACCAACTTGAGTTTGGAGAGAGTAACAAAATAGGAAAATAATCTGACAAATAAAATAAAAATGGATAGGAGACACGGTATGGTCGTGTCAGACCGTTGTAGAAAACTGTATGGTTATGGCAGACCGATGTAGAAGACACTGGCTCGTGTCAGACCGATGTAGAAGACAGTTTATGGGGTCATGTCGGACCGATGTAGAAGACACTATATGGCTGTGTCGAACCGTTGTAGCAGCTAACCGAAATCAATGTCGGGACAGTTTACGGAGTCTTGCCGGACCCATGTAGAAGCTAACCGGAATCAATGTCGAGACAGTTTACAGAGTCTTGTCGGACCCATGAATGAGCTAACCGGAATCAATGTCGGGACAGTTTACAGAGTCTTGTCGGACCCATGAAGGAGCTAACCGGAATCAATGTCGGGACAGTTTACAGAGTTTTGTCAGACCCCTAAAAAGTCGCACCCTCAAAAGGTGTGCCCAATCTTTCAAAAGGCGTGCCATCAAAATGCGTGCCCAATCCATAAAAAGGTGTGCCAGACATTATGGCGATGTGCGTGACTACCTTGGCTTGCGCGCCCATGTTGTCGCTTCAGCGCCGAAGCGACGACGCGCGCGGTTCACCTTGGCTATTTAACCAAGACGGAGGCTGAGGCTGAGGCTGAGGTTGAGGCTGAGACAAAAAAACTGCTGAAAACCTCTGAAAAACTCTTCGTTTTCTGAGAGAGATACTTTGTAACACTCGCTGCGTAAAATGGCCTCTTCTTCCGCCTCTCTCTCTTTTTTCGATCTTAATGATCCATCGAGCCCTCTGGGCCAAGTACCCTGCGCTTACTCAACCTAGTCTTCCCACACTATCGCTTGAGCAAGTGATGGCTACTCAAAATGATATCGAGGCCAACCACTACGTTGAGGTCCCGGGGGATGGAGACAAGTGGCGGCGTCACTAACTGCCTCACCGTCGCAAAACAAGGCGCAGGAGGTATGTGTCAACGCCCAACTCTCCTACCCAAAGGTATGTACAGAGATGCATGGGCAGAGATTTGTGCCTTGAAGGTCGAAACAAGGAGTCAAAAGGCAAACCACCTCCATGGCTAGATTTGGGCACCCACGCACTACCTTTGATGGCCGGAGCGCACTCTCTCGGAAACACCGTGGTAGTTCCTTCAAGGTAGACGATAAAAGAACGACAAAAGAAGAGCTCGGCGACTAAGAGCGAGTAAGTGAAGTTGGTGCGTGGTCACACCTGAGAAGAAAGAAGAAAAAGATCCGTAGTTTTTTTTTGGGTGTAAAATGGTGATCGGGTGTGATCCCTGTCAGGAATAAAATGAGTTTTGTTGTTTGTGCAAATCGTATGGCAGGAATGACACAATACGAAGCAGAAATAATAATGGAAAACAGATTAAAAATAAGGTGAAAGAAAAATAAATAAATAATGATAATAATATATTGGAAATCAAACCGAGAGAGTGAGGGAAAAAGGAGATTGGTTCACGTGGGTTTCTTGGCCCACGGTTTTGTTAAAAACTGCAAGAGATGTTTTGGTGGGAGAGATGATGATGTTTTCAAAAAGAAGAGATAAAAAAAAATAAAGAAATGGTGACAAAATTATTGCAGGTTTGCAGGTTTTAAAAGAAAAAAAGAATGGTTGTCCTTGAGTAGAGAGAGAGAGATTGTGTGTTTTCAAACTGCCAAAAAGGAGAGAAAATAATAATAATAAGAATAATAATAATAAAAATAAAAAGTTGGGTCCATGTAGAGTTCTACAAGGCCACGTTTGAGAGAGAGAGCCCATCCGAAGATCAAGCTCCCAACCATCTTCTCTATACACCAAAACTTCTCGGCTCCACTCGGATCGGAAGCAGATGGTGCAGGCGATGTAGTCGGGAGAGACAAAGGCCGAGCTCTGAGGGCGGCGCGGAGGACTCAATAGCGAGATGGACAATACCGAGATATCGGCTTGTCGAGCCACACGAATCCAAAGGTGGAACAATGGGCGTGGCGAAAGCGGAGGCGGAGGAGATGGTGGAGGAGGCGGAGGACTCTGGAGTTGGAGTGGCGGAGGCGAGTGGTGGTGGAGTTGCCGGTGGTGGAGTAGTCGGCGGTGGAGTAGCTGGTGGAGTGGCTTGGTGGAGCTGAAATCATGGAGCGGACACCACAGGAGGTGGCGCGTGGGACCTGTGGTGGGAGCAGAGTTGTTTGCAGCTGTGCGAGTTGAAGTAGGAGGAGAAGCTATAGGAGTCGTAGGAGTAGGAGGTACCGGAGTTGCAGTCGGAGAAGTGGCCGAAGATTGACCTCCAACGCCGGCGACGACAAGGCAGATAAAAGCTACAACAAAGACGGACTTGCGATCCATATCCACGACCTCACTGTTCCTCCAATTTTTTTTTTTTTATTTATTTATTTTTTTTTTTTTGAGAATAAATTGTATGGAATGTACATGATGGAATGATGGAATGTACATGATGGAAGTTGATCGAGTTCTTAGACTTGGTGGATACTTGGTGGATACTGGGTGCTTTCAGGTCCACCCATCAACTGGAGGGTAAATTATGAAGCATGGCAGTGCCCAAAAGAGGAACTTGAGGAGGAACAGAGGAAGATTGAAGCTGTGATGAAATTAACCGGCTCAAAGAACATTTCTACTGTTCGAGCTCGATTCGGCAAAGGCCGTGGAGCTAAGCCTTTGTTGATGGATAGGGTGAGAGGATGAAATCTATCGGCTTCACAAGGAGAACCTGTATACATACCGTCAAGAAGTTAGCTCGAGATTACTGCATTATGAGGCAGAGGTCGTATGTGGTGACCTCGCATGTAATGGAGAGTTTCAATTGGTTTGAGGTCTAGCGGCGTCAAGGCAAGGTTGCCAATTGCCGCCTGCCGTGAAAAAAAACAAAATCCAGGCATAAATCTTATAGCACTGATACCATGTTAAAATTTAATGTATAAATAAAGAGAGAAATATAGAGAGAGAACAAATTGTGTATTTATTGATCTGTTCAATATGTTTACAATGATTCCTATATATAGAAGAGTAGAGTAGGTGAGTGTGTAGTAGGTGTGTAGTAGGTGGAGTAGGTGGTAGTAGGTGGTAGTGGTAGGTAGTAGATGGTAGTGGTAGGTGGAGTAAGTAAGTGGAGTTTGTTACATTCAACACTTTCCTCTGTAAGTAGTGCCATACATACCAAGAAAGCACTCCTGCAGGAAAAGCTTATTCGTAATGATTGACTTCTATTTTAAAAATATGACTGTCAAATTATTTTTTGTAATCAATTTTGCATAACAATTTTCTTTCTAAATCATTTTCTTTTTTTGATAGACATACCTGGGATACCTGGATAAGGAGCTGCAGGCTTGCCTTTGGTGTCTGAATTTGAAGATTCTGCCTCTCCTTTGGCCACCAAAAAAATATAAGCTTCAATTTTGCATAACAATTTTCTTTCTAAATCATTTTCTTTTTTTGATAGACATACCTGGGATACCTGGATGAGGGAGCTGCAGGCTTGCCTACGGTGTCTGAATTTGAAGATTCCCGCTCTCTCTTTTGGCCACCAAAAAAATATAAGTTTGACCCAACAGCTCCGCAAGCCATCCCAGAGCAGTCACCATCACTTGAAGGGAATTGAATTTTTCGTAATTTCGAGGGTTGATTTGATGAATCAATTGATACGAGTGGCAGGACAGAGTAGGATGCATCAATTGATGCGAGTGGCAGGACAGAGTAGGATGCAGTAGAACCATCATAGCTTGCCAAACACAGCACTAGAGTTTTTTTTGGCAACTCTTCTTGACTCCTGTCTGTTTTGGATTGTTTCTTTGTTGTTGCCTGTGGCTGACATTCAGATTGTTTGATTCTTTGTTGTTGCCTCGTGCTGGAATTGGTTCTTTTGCATTTTTTGTGCTGAAGTTGCTTCTGTGCAGATGTAAGGGTCACCACTGGGGTTGATTTTTGTGACCTGCGTTCTCTACTGGAGGCCGACATGGGATATGATAATTGGAATTGGCTTCACACACACACCCACACACACACACACACACACACACACACACACACACACAAAGAGAATTTGCGGTCTTGATGATGGCAACACGTTTTTATAAAGACGATGGAAATAAGGAACTGTTAAAAAGAATAATAAATATAATTAGGGACACAAAGAAAGAGAATTTGTGTTCTTGATGATGGCAACGAGTTTTTATAAAGAGGCTGGAAACAGGGAGCTATTAAAAAGAATAATAAATATAATTTAGGTAAATAATATAGTTAACTCAATACTTTTGACATAATTATACTGATGTCTCTTAAAATTTTAATTTATATAATACTTAGTCTATTTTTCATCAATAATTCATTAGTTGTACGATGGAAAAATAATTTTACTACCTTTTTTATACTAAAACAGTTTATTTTAGTGTCTACTCATCATTGGTGTTAGTTTCAGTCGTTTTATCCATACAAAAAGAGAGATTAATGTAATTATGTCAAAATTATATAATTAACTGTATTTTTAAAATCTTTTTTTGATCAATAGAAAGGAAATTTATTAATGAAATCAATACAATACATGTAGATATACATCAATAAAGAAGAAGGCAAGAGTAAAGAGTATCATAGTACACATTCTTAATCCCCACTTGTTGTTACCATGAAAGATACCCAACAATATAGTAGCGCAAGCCAAAAGAGGCCTCAAAACCATCGCTCACTGTCTCTCACCATCTCATCACGATTGTCGCCACCGCCTCATTGCCATCGCCAATACACCGCCTTAGACCCATTGATTTTGATTGAAGTTTTTGTCTCTCTCTTTTCTATCTCTTTTCATCTCTCTTCCTTTCTATTTCCCTATTTGACTGAACTGTAGGGGTTGTTTGTTTTTGTTTTATGATGTTGCATGAGTTGGATTACTGGGAAACTAAACAAGTAAAATGGGTTATGATTTTGTTCTATATTTATGGTTTTTTACTTTATTTATTTCATTTTTGATGCAGAGGCTTTCAAGATATCTAAAAGAATTTATTTACTTATTTATTTATTGTAAACGAATAACACCATTGGGTTGCTCTGAATTTTCTCTGATATTTCAAAGAAAACTGCAGCTTTTGAATTTGTCAATTTTAGGTTATAAATAGCTTTGGCAATGGTTATTTTCTCTCCCCCATTCCACAAATATGTTAACATTAGTTGAACGATCTTGTAAACCATAAGTCCGATTTATTGTAATATAGGACCATACTTCCAACAGAATGACTTGTATATTCCTCACCTTTGCAAGTGCAAACATAAAAACACACTCAGCAACCAGGAGAGTGCAGAGATAAACCAAGCTACCCATCAGCATCACTGCATAAAGGGAAAATACCAAACCACTAAAGCTATAAATTCCTGATTTGATTAACAAAGAAATTTACAATAAAAATTCGTACCCAAAAAAAAAAAAAAAAAAATTGGTCATCTAACAAACAACAGAATGGACAGGACACATAACACATGCGCCTTCCTTTTTTTTTTTTAATGAATAACACCATTGGGTTGCTCTGAATTTTCTCTGATATTTCAAAGAAAACTGCAACTTTCAAATTTGTCAATTTTAGGTTATAAATAGCTTTGGCAATGGTTGTTTTTCCTATCCATCCCATTCCACAAATATGTTAACATTAGTTGAACGATCTTGTAACCATAAGTCTGATTTATTGTAATATATGACCATACTTCCAACAGAATGACTTGTATATTCCTCACCTTTGCAAGTGCAAACATAAAAACACCCCCAGTAACCAGGAGAGTGCAGACATACTCAGGAAAAGAGTATCTAACACCATAAACTAAGCTACCCATCAGCATCACTGCATAAAGGGAAAATACCAAACCACTAAAACTATAAATTCCTGATTTGATTAACAAAGAAATTTACAATAAAAATTCCTACCCATCAAAATAAAATAAAAAAATAAAATTGGTCATATAACATGAGAGGGTAATTTATATGAAAATTGGGCCGAGCTAGGTAATGGGCCGTTATGGGCCGCTGTGCGAAGTGCTGAGTGAAATGGCCATGAAGTTACTCCGGTCTTACAGAGGCATGAAGTTACTCCGGTCTTTCAGAGGCATGAAGTTACTCCGGTCCTAAAGGGCTACGGTTAGTTCGGTCGCAATACTAAAACTTATACCGGTCATAGCACAGTGTAATTAACGTAGTCTAAACCTTTCTAAAAGTTAGCTCAGTTTGGGCTTACTATGGTTTATGGAAGAGGAACTAAGGTAAGAGCAGTGAACCGAACTAAGGATAGTTCAGTCTATTCTGCAGCTAAGCATAGCCATGCTTAGTTCGGCCACATAGGAGTCCGACCATGGTAAAACCATCTCACTTGGTTTAAGCAGTGAGGGGGGTGTTGAAGGATAAGCATTATCTTTCAGGAGTGTGAATTCTAAGAGGACTCTACATGGAGGAGTAAGAGTCCTACTTGGATTGTGCCACACGGAACCTATAAAAGCTCACAAACATCACCTATGAAGAGGTAACTGAACTTTGATTTCCAAGTACATAGAGCTTTTGTCTACTTATCTATTTTTCTGACTTAGGCATCGGAGAGGTTTCCGGCACACACCTGCCGGGTAGCTCACGTTTGTGTTTTCAGGGAGTAAAGCGACGACTTACAGAGGAGCGTAGACTTGATCAATAGGATTATATGAGAAGGTTTATTTCTTTCCCGTACAATTGGCGCCGTCTGTGGAAAAATAATACAAGAACAAAACCTCTTGATCAAGCCTTTCCTCTTTAGAATCAATGGCACACAACGAAGATTTGCCACAGTCTGCCATCGACGAGCAAACACTAGAAGGAGGTGCGAGGCGCAAAGGCCTACCTTCTATCCCTCCCATGGCAGACTTGGAGCCACAAAGACAAAATCCCAGGAGGGATACAAGGGAGAGAAGGCGGACTAATAGCCCCCGTCACTCTCGTTCACAGAGTCCAGAGAGACAAAGGCGGAGGATTGATCCTCAAGCTTTGGAGGATCGGGTCAAGGAGCAAGACGAATTGATACGACGGATGGCGGCGGACATGGAATCTCTAAAGCGCCAGATGAAGGGAAAAAGTGTCGACAGGAGAGGGGCGCACAAGCAAGACGCCCCCTCGCCACTCGGAAGATCGTAGTAGGAATACCACACCCTCACAAGCAGAGAGAAGAAGCCTCAGGACAGGCGATACCTAATCCAAGTCTTCCAGAACTCGTCACTCCAAGTCTGAGAGGACGACATCTAAGAGGTCGTACACTGAAGGAAGCACCTATTGGCCCTCACATACGCACCAAACGAGATCCAGACAGGCGGAGTTGCCCAAATCATCCGACTTACGAATCGTGCTCGAAGAGAAGGCACAATGGAAGGAGGACGCCAGGGTACGCGATCCGCACAGAGTTTCTGCCTTACAGCGGTTGGCTCCTCGGACGCATGGAAGCGTCGAGGTTGGAATGCCAATACCGTGCCCTACCTACGAACCGACGGACAAGGCATTAGCAAGGCTACAGACCTCGTCGTTCGTTCCGGCGATTGAAAACGCGCCCCTACCATCAGGCTTCCTTCAGCCCAAATTCACTACATATGAGGGAAAGACAGACCCCTAGTCACACTTGAGCCACTTTCACCAGGTCATGGCTGTATACCGGCGAAACGAGGCTTTAAAGTGCATCCTCTTCCTATCTAGCCTTGGCGACCTAGGCTTGACTTGGTTCGAAAAACTTCCTGAAGGCAGCATAGCCTCCTGGGCACAATTAGCAGAGGCGTTCGTAACAAGGTTCAGAAAAAACACCAAAACCCCGGTGGAGATCGACCAGCTACTCTCCATCGACATGGGCAACAAGGAGACCCTAAGATCCTACAATAGTCGCCATCGGGAGACCTTAACCGCATTAGGGATCGCTTCACAAATCTCGCCATTGCACAGTACAAAAGAGGCCTTTCAGTTGAGAATAGACTGAGGGACTCAATCACCATGACGCCACCCCTCACCATGGAGGCCCTGATGGAAAGAGTGCATCAGTACATCAGGGTGGAAGAGGATGGTGCCTGGGCCAAAACAAAATCTGGCACGACCGCAATACCAGAGAAAAAGGCCTCAGCAAAGGTCAATGCGGTAGACCGTCCGAGTAGAAACGGACGAGGCAGGCGAGACAATGGAGAAGACCAGGATAAAAGATGGTTGAGGGTCCGCACTGCTATAACCACAGTATTCAAAAAACCGATCTACCGAATTCTAAGCGAAATACGAGATGAGCCTTTCGTCAGATGGCCAGCCAAGCTAGGGGAAGCTCAGAAGGACTACGACGAAAGGTCGCGGTGCACCTTCCATAAAGAAAAAGGGCACCGCACGGAGAATTGCATGCCATTAAGGCAACACCTGGAGGAGTTGGTGGCAGCCGGTCACCTGGATAAATACATTGAAGGAGGGATGCAACTAGCCCCCCAAAACCACAATAACCCCAACGGGATGCCAATCGATGCCCCACCTCAAGGTGTAATCAATGTGATACATGGAGTCTTCGAACCTGAGCGTGTATGCGAGCTCAGAGGGTCAATCAAGAAGGCTAAGCACTTAAGAGAGGTACTAAGTGCGCAACCTACCATGAAAAAGGGCAAGACAGAGGCCACGAACGTCATGTCTTTTTCAGATAGAGACTTGGCAAGAATATATTGCCCTCACAATGATGCCCTGGTTGTCACTCTCTGAGTCAAGGATTTTGACGCTGTTGATTTTGATTGACCAGTAGAAGTTTATGTGAAATAATGTACTACTTAAACATTTAAACAATTGAAGTTACAAGATAAAGACTTGGCACCGCCAGATCTCCCCGATTAGATTCAACTCAATGCAGAGTGGCTACCGGCAAAATAATTCTTCCAGCTAGAGTAGGAAGCGAATAAAAACAAGTGGAGTTCGGTATTGAAAGTCCTTCCACTTACAACATTATCTTGGGCGTAATATGGTCAAGATACCATGCGATCGGGGCATCATCCTACCATCAAGTAATGCAATTCCCCAACGATGCCGGGGTAATTGAAGAGGTCTTTGGAGACCAAATCATGTCCAAGCAATGCTTTGGTACGGTTAACGGCAGCCGCGCCGCCAAGGGATATGTTCATTCGGTTGAAGAACCTGAGAGCAATGAACTATTCGCAGACGTCGGCAAAGTAGCTAACCAAAAAGCGGTGGAAGACTTGGTAGAGGTAAGGATAGATGAAAAGAACCTGAATAAGTTCTTTTTGCTCGGTTCGTCGTTGTCTAGCACTGAGAGATTAGAGGTCTTGGAATTTTGACCCTAACATCGAAGTGTTCGCCGACACCGCATTTACATGCCGCATTGATCCCAACTTCATCTCGTCATCAACTCAATGTCCACCCATCCGCTGCATCGATCATTCAACAAGACATGCAGATCGACTCACCATGCCGAGATAGTAGCGAAGAAGTGGAAAATCTACTAGAAGTGGAGCTATCGAGAGGTACACTACCCCGTGATGGATCTCCAACACATTGTGGTGCCAAAGAAGAATGGCAAATGGCGGTTCTCAAGGCTAACTACAACACAATTAACAAAGCATGCCCAAAAGATGCCTTTCCTCTACCACGGATAGATCAACTGGTAGACCTAACGGCGGGGCACAACCGACTTAGCTCGACGCATACAGAAGGCTACCATCAAATCGCTTATGTACGCAACGGCATCAGAGGTCACGCCCTTACAACTCCAAGAGGATTGTATTGCTACAAGGTCATGCCCTTTGGCCTAAAAAACGCAGGGGCAACATTCCAAAGAATGGTCACCAAGATGTTTGAGCCATTGTTAGGCAGAACAATGAAGGCTTACATCGACGACATGGTGGTCAAGAGCAAGGATGAGAACAACCATCTAAAGGACCAAGGTGAGATGTTCCAGATGCTGAAGAAGCACAAGTTGCGCCTTAATGCATCTAAGTGCGCGTTCGGTGTAGAATCTAGCAAATTCCTGGGCTCCCTGGTAACCAACCGGGGTATAGAGGCGCACTCTCTCAGATCAAGGCACCAGATCCGGAGAGGCTAAACCGAAGAAGGAAGTACAAAGATCTCACCGCATGGCAACAATAATCGCCTTCATAAGCTTCTGCCGCCGACGCATCAGACCATTCTTTCATGCTCTAAAGCCAAGTTTGAGTGGGATGAAGAATGCGACCGCGCTCTGGAAAGCCTGAAAGAATACATGTCTTCTCCGCCACTACTTGTCACCCCAATACCTGGAGAAGAACTCTTCCGGTACCTAGCAGTCTCTCAACACGCAATTAGCGTAGTGTTGGTCCGTGCGGAAGGAATCCAACATCTGCCGATCTTTTATGTCAGCAAGACATTGCTGGGTATCGAAACAAGGTATTTACTACTAGAAAATCTGGCCTTGGCCTTGATGATGGCCTCAAGGAAGTTGACGCACTACTTTCACACCCACACCATAATTGTCCACACAGCTTTCCCATTAAAAGCTTTGTTTGAAACGGCGAACTTTTCTCGCTTAATCTTGAAGGGCAAGAGTCAGACAATACGAGATCAAGTTTCAACCCATGACCACGATAAAGCTCAGTTTTGGCGTGACTTTGTCGAGAATTCACCCCAGAAGTCATCATATCCGATACGACCGAACTAAAACAACCAAACTAGGGAATGGAAGGACGTTGGAATAACGCAACCCCGGTGTCCGGTTACCCGTACAGTCCCAAGGCGCACTGAGTGAAAAGAAGAAAACCATACTACACCAAGCCAAGACTCACCAACAAATAAAGACTTGGTCCAATTAGGATAACAAGGGCACAAGAAGCATAGACCTCAAGAAGACACCAATGACATCCTTGACCCCAAGGCATCATCTCGATCCTCCACTTGGCCGAAAAGTTGTTCGTCGAGAGATGTGGAAGTTTTGGACGGAGTATCCAATCGCATGGAGCACTTAACTCAAGATAGTCCTCATCTCTCCAGACGGCCTAGTAGTGGAGCAAGCAATAACCTTGGCTTCCCAAAGATCAAACAACTAAACGTAGTATGAAGCGCTTGCGTGCCTCAAAACAGCATTCTATATGAAGGCAATCGAGCTAATGGTTTACAGCGACTCACAGCTGGTGGTAAACCAAATATCAGGCGACTATGAGGCAAAGGACAACAGGATGACTAAGTACCAAGAGTTGGTCAGAACAGAGATCAAGAAATTTGAAGTAGTGCGGATAGAACAAATCGGCAGGGAAGAAAACAGCAGAGCAGATGAGTTAGCAGGCTTTGCTTCAATGGCAGACACTTCCATCCCCCATCCATTGTCAGACGACTACCTACCCAGACCAAGCATTGAAGACCCGAAGAAGAGGTATGTTGCATCGAAGCTAGGCCCTTCTTGGATGGATCCCATCATATCGTTCTGAAAAATGGCACCTTACCTAAGAAAAGAAAGAGGCCAATAGAATAAGAGCTGAAGTCGCAGCCGATTTTTGTTTCCCCATCATTGGCATTATACAAAAAATCATTCTCGTGGACCCTATCTTAAGTGTGTTCACCCCAACCAAGTGGAAGCATTCTTATTCCAAATACTCGAGGGTGTATGCGGAAGCCAACAAGGAGGAAGATCATTACCATACGAGCAATCTCAGCAGGATATTGGCCATACATACAAGCGCATTCAAAAAGTATGTCAAAAGTGCGGTAAGTGTCAAAAGTTTGCACACCAAATACACCAACCTCGCCAGAGAACTCCTACCATTAACAAGCCCATGGCCCTTGCAATGTGGGCTTGGATAGTAGGGCCGCCTAACAAAGACCAGACAACAGAATTTCTTTCTTCCAAAGAACCAACCACTTCACAAAGTGGGTGGAAGCAGAAGCCCTGCATCAATCAAAGAAAAAAAAAAGATGAAGAAGTTTGTCCGGCGTATCATCACTTGATTTGGCATACCAAAGGCGCTTAATATCGCATACAATGGCACCTGGCACTTAAGAATCTTTAGAGGCTTTTGTGAAGAGTACAAGATAGAGTTCTACAATTTTACACCAAAGATATCCCCAAGCAAATGGTCAAAGTGTACATCAAACAAGGTAGTCTTGGATGGATTGAAGAAAAGATTAGAGAAAGCCAAAGGCAAGTATACGCAGAAGAGCTCCTCGATGTTTTATGGGCTTACCAAGACCACACACCTCGGCGGTCAACAGGAGAAACTCCATTTTCCTTAGCCTATGGTATGGAGGCAGAATCCCATTAGAAGTTGGCCTCCCACAATTTGAAGTGAGAATTTTGATCTGCACTTGAACGGTAAAGCCATAACACTGGAGCTCGACCTTACAGAGGAAAGAAGAGACAGAGCACTGGTTCACATTGTCTCATACCAACAAGAATTGTCCATAAAGTATAACAAGACAGTACATCCAAGGCAATTCAAAATTGGAGATTGGGTACTGTGCAAAGTGATGAGAAACACCTTGGTACCGAGAGATGGCAAGTTAGGGCCTAATTGGAAAGGACCTTACAAAGTGGTTAGATTAGCAGGCAAAGGGGCATATCACTTAGAAGACGAGGACGGCAAGGCAATTTTGTAGACCATGGAATAACGCTAATCTCAAAGTTATTTTATTTTTAGCTTTTTTTCTTTTTAAATATGTGTAATTTTTTTTCCTTTCTCAATAAAACAAGTAGTTTCTTTCTTTTCAAGATAGACGCTTTTTCCGCGGGAAAGTTTGTTTTAGTGAGTTAGGTGAGCTAGGGGCATTAAAAACACAATGGCCAATTTTGAATAAATCTAAATCAAGAACCTTCCTAAGCCCGTGATAAGGATCCAGTGTCAGCAGATTCGCTTTGGTATTCAATAACTCAAACATGTTATTCTAGGTTGGTTGGATAAACCAATTTTAGGAAGTTAGCCGGATTAAAAACCAACACCCTTCCTAAGCCCAGATAAGGATCCAGCAACATGACGCTGGTTAGAAATAACCAAACATGTTATTCTAGGTTGGTTGGATAAACCAATTTAGAAGTTGGCTGGATTAAACTAATCTTAAGCACCTCTTCACCCAAAGTAAGTAGGGTATATATTTTAAAAGTGTTGGCCTATCGGATTAAACCAACTCTTATTACTCTTCACCAAGTAGCGGTATGGGTCAAGAGGGTCATCGGATTAAACCAACTTCTAAGCACTCTTCACCAAAGTAAGGAAAGTATGGCTCCTAAAAGTGGTTGGTCGGATTAAACCAACTCTTTATTACTCTTCGTACCAAGTAAGGGGTGACATGGGTGAAGAGGGGTCGGTCAATTAAACCAACTTCTATTAACATTTCTTCAAAACCGGCGGTTTTCTTGGGTCAATGAAGTGGTTAATCGATTAAACCAGTCTCTTGGTTTACTCTTTCAACCAAGTGCAGGGTTTCTGAAAGCTAAAGAGTGTCAGTTACCGGATTAAACCAACTTTAGAACTCTTCAAATTAAGTAGGGTATTTTTCCTAGAAAGGTTGGTCAATGGGGTATGGTCAAGGCTTTGATTACAAGATTAAGACCGGAATGAATTATCTCGCAAATGTAATGTATCAACTACTATTCAAACTATAGTAAGAAAGCAAATACAAGAGCAAATTGAGATAATGGGCTTAGAGCAAAAAGAAGATTTTTCATTGATAGGAAGTTCAAAGCAAATTACAAACAAAGGGCCCCAAGTGTCTCTTTAGTCTCAAGCTGCCATAAGTCCAACAAAAAAAGAAAAGAAATTACAAAAATCGGGCTAAAACAGATCATCTAGATCAAAGATCTATACTTCCACCCGTGAGCCCGCAGATCGCTTCTACAGCAGCCTCGGTGGGGAGCTCAGACCGGCCGAAGCATCGGGGTACTTCAGCTTGGATAGCTCGTTAGTAAGATCTTTCCAATCGTTGGCTCCGGAAATGAGCCGATTGACTCCTAAGAAAAGTTCATTGATTTAACGGTGAGTATTAATGGAGCTCTGGCTTCTTTCATCATCGCCTAAACTCAAGAACCAAGGTCGCGTTGCACGGATGCAACGTATCTCGCTGAGCAGCTTCTCAGATGAAGTAATCGAGGAGGATTGTATACCCTTTATCTCGTGTTCACAAACCGAAGCCGCACCATCGGTCAGCTCTCCACCGCACGGAAGAACAAATCATTAGGCTACGGCTAATATGCGGAATATAAGAGGGCCTCTCCTCCTTGAAACCTCTTCAAAGATTGGCTTCATCCACCTTCTTTTTTAATTCTAATCTTCAAGGCAATCTCATTTCCTTTCTTTCCTTCGAGCTTGACTAGGCTTACGCAGTACTCTATCCTTCATCACGTTAGCATCGCCCTCCCTGCTTTGTTTCAAATAAGTAGCCGAGGTAACGAATTCCTGGCCAGACGGGTTACCTACCCGCCTCAAAATTTCTGCTAGCCTTTCTATTGGGAGTCTTTCACCGGGTGGTTTTTTTCTTCAACTTTAGCCATGGCTTGCCTTACTTGCCATTTCCACGGGCTCCAGCACACGCCAGGTGTACCCAATTTGACTTTTCAGTATCATGGCCGGTAAAAAGAAGTGAAAGAAACTAACAGACATATAAATCCTGAATAGAAAGTTAAAAATTACCAGAGACAAGAGGAGCAACCTACCAAGATCATTGGATTTCGCCGCCGACCGATGGCCTTGAGCTCCACAGCTAAAAGCTAGGATTCTCCATGTTAGGGCAAACATACACTCTGCACGATTGAAGGCTAGCATGTGGTCTTTGTCTGCCACCACCGGCGTCATGTCAAGCATTGCTGGCAGTGCGCTTTTGGAAAATCATTTTTGACCCATTTAGAGTGAACTAGATCGGGTCGCCAAGTTCATGATGTGGACTTGGGCGGGGGCTTGGTGGTAGGGTTGTTTCATTCATCAACAAGGCTGGCTGTTTTGCCCCGGAGTAGTCCCGGCACGCCTTTGTTGGGGGTGTGATGAGGAGGGTTTTTCGTTGAGATGGTAGGGCCACCACCACGTTTCTGAGTCTGGTTCTTGAGTCCTGCTCTGGCAGGTACCCGACTGCTTTGTTTCTAGTAAGGAGGGTCTCGGGACTGCTCCTCTTTTAAGCCATCTCTTCTTCGCACTGCCGAGGGGACTAGGTTTATTTCGAGGTATTAGTATCCCGGTTTAGGGAGGCTTCGTAAAAAATCATATAATTCCAGCTTTATCGCCAAGCCATCAGATTCAGATTTACGTCTAAGTTCGGGCGAATTTGGCCCAACAATAGAATGGACATGACACATAACACGCTAATGGTGCCTTCCTTCCTTTTTTTTTTCTTATTTATTTATTTTTTATTTTTGTAAACAATAACACCATTGGGTTGCTCAATTTTCTCTCGATATTTCAAAAAAACCTGCAACTTTCGAATTTGACAATTTTAGGTTATAAATAGCTTTGGCAATGGTTATTTTCCCTATTCCCCCATTCCACAAATATGTTAACATTAGTTGAATGATCTTGTAACCATAAGTCCGGACAGTTGTAATATAGGACCATACTTCCAATGTAATGACTTCAGTATATTCCTCACCTTTGCAAGTGCAAACATAAAAACACCCCAAAGAACTAGGAGAGTGCGTAAATTTAGTCTCAGAGACAATAAAAAATTCCTCACATTTGATTAACAAAGAAATTTACAATAAAAAATTCCTACCCATCAAAATAAAAAATAAAAACTAGTCTTCTAACTAACAAATCGTAATACGGAGGTGATGTATGTGACACATAACACGGTAGCCTTCTTTTTCCTTTTTTTAGGTGTTAATCCTCATCATCTATTTGCAGTAAATGGAGAACCAATACAATTTCTTTTTATTACATTCCCAATAACCAACCAAAGAATGAATGTCTCAATGATCTCACATTGCGATGTCAATTCCAAAGTTCGCTCATACCAAAAAAATTCTATTAGTTTCTTCTATTACCAATAAGAGAGATGACTCTATAGAAGAAACTATCAACCCGCTGTCGGTTTAGTTTATTTTAAAGAGGTCATGATAAATTCTTCCAAGATGAAGAATCCTCTTATGATTGGGTGACATTTTAAATTCTCTTATTCTTTTATTTTTTTATTGCTTTTTTCCTTTGAAGTGTGTTAAGTATTACCATTACTATGCAATAACAGACCTCATCTCACATATGAGCTCTTGGTGATGCATGCAGATCTGACTCCGCTTCTTTTTACTTACCGCCCTTCACTCACCTATATTTGAGTGAATCACATCTGGACCTATACTACCCGCGGGTCATTTCAATTTTGAACTACTTGCTCCTCCCAAAACTATAATTTTGGGTGGATGTCTTGGCTAGGTAAGATTAAAACTTCTAGTTTCCTCCATCGAATTGGAATACTAACAGTGGAATGCAAATTCTTGATTTGTGTTTCTTCGTCATTACAATGAGGTTGAAACTATGGAACATATTCTACTTTCATCGCCCTTCTTTTTGTTTGGTTGCTTTTGGTCCAAACATTGTGCGATGGTGGGGTATGTAGTGGGTGTTACCAAGTTTAGTGAATAGACTTTTGAATTTGTGGTCCGGTCAGAGAAATCCAAGAAGTCGGAGAAGAAAATTTGGGTGGTTTTACCTTTGGCTATTCTCTCAGTCTACATGGAAGCAATCAAATGATTGTGGTTCTTTAATGGTTCTCAACCTAAACTTGGAAGATCCGTAGGATATAGTGAAGGTCTGAAAGTAGCTATAGTAGCCTCAAAAGCCTCACCAATTCAAGTGGAGTTTTCTTATCAATGACTTGGTCTTTAACCTACCATGTGTGAAGTTTTGTATCATAGGAATCAGAGGTTGAATGATTTGGATCAAGCCCTGTGGCATCTTTTGAATCATGGGCTGATATTACTTCCTTCCGCTTCTATCCATATGAGTTTTTTGTTCATTAGTCCAGCAAATGATGTATCAACTCATTTCTGGATCCCCTGTCAACATGCAAAATTTTTTTTTTTTAATGGTTGGATCTTTTGGTATGAATGGTGTTCGTGGGTAGCGCAGGTCCGCCTGCAGTCTCATGTTGCGTTTCAGGTCGATTGGTTTATGCTTGTCTAGCTGCTAGTAAGGCCAGTAGATGCATTGGCCGATAAAATCAGATCTGGTTCTCATCACTCACTAGGTCTCCCCGCTACTAATGATTGAAGTAATTTTTGATGTGGGGCTCAATGAGGTATGGCATGTGTCTCATGTTAAATCGATGTCGCAGACTAGTCTCTATTACCGGGTCTCCTTACCATCGCCATTGATGACAGCTTTTGGTTGTTGGTTTGTTTGGTTGTTTTGAATTGGTTGTTGGTTTGTAAGTGAGTTCTTGGGCAATAGAGATATGATTGTTTGTTTTGGACATGGTGTCTCTTGCTATTGCCGATTAAGTTGTTGTTATGCTTGATTGGTTGTTTTAGTCAGCTACCATTGTGATAAGTATAGTTGTTTTTGTTCTCTGGGGGTGTCTTGATTGGTTCCTCACCAATCCGGGTCGAAAAGTTAATGTGATAGACGCGCTTTCATGGTGCACAACCTAGTTGGGATTTCATAGATTAGTTTATGATGCTTTTATGTAATTCCGATTTATTGGATGTAATTATGCATGTATTATGCCCTTTCATCAATAAAGCTTTGTTTTTGGTCGATATAAAAAAAGTATTACTTTAAAGTCATTTTGGGTAACACTAGCAAAAAACAAAACATCACAAAGTTACGCTTAGAGGAAGTACAAACTTATAATCAAAAGTAAGAAGGAAAGTCAAGAATAGATGAAACAACCTTAATAATTTATGTTAAACAAAAAAACCATAAGTTTTAAAATTATGTTTCAAGAACTCCATCCGTATCATTTTTGGAAGATTTTGCAAGGACCTGCAACCTGATAGTAATAGAATAATAAGCATCAAACCACAAATGAATATTTGTTGTTTTACTTTAAAATAAAAATAAAAAGGTAAAAGAAAAATTGAACATGGGAGGGCACTTGACAGCTTCTTGGTTGGGTGAATAAATTTACCTTTTCAATTAAGTAAATCCTACCGCCCAATGTTTGGCTGTCGCCAGATATTTGGTTTTTTTGTCTACTAAAATAAATTTAGTCTCGCAAAAATCCGCATAATGTTTACTATTGTTTTACGACCAAAATTTTGTCAAGAATATTTATTTATGACCAACAAAATTCTTTTAGTCATAGAGAATAATTTTGGCTACTAAAAATAGTTTAGTCGCCAATTAATTAGCATTGCTTTTTATCTTTGGTTGCCAAAAAATGTGGTTGGCAAAGTTGTTATTTTCGGTGACCAAATTGATTTTGTTGTAACAAAACAAAAATCATTTGGTGAATATTAAATATCACCATTTTGGCTTCGCTTAATTTAATTTAATTTTTTTATTAGCACAGTATGTAATCTATGTATCGTAATGATACGTGACAATTCGCAAGTTAGAAAAACCAATCAACACCCAAATTTCTTGCTCTCACTCTTGTCGATTGCCCATTGGTCTCCTCTCATCGAACGACCATCGCCCACTCATCACCACCGCCTCATCACACCGGCTTGCGACACCATCTCGACTCCAGCAGATTTTGATTCAAGTTTCTCTCTCTCTCCCTATTTGACTTAAATAGGTTTGTTTTTGTTTTTGCTTGTCAGGTGAGTTTCATTTCTGTAGTTCTAGAACGGGTTATAGATTTTTGTTCTATATTTATG